>JAESUZ010003739.1:0-12178 GCA_017311185.1 Proteles cristata cristata
CATCTTTGGGTCATCCCTGTGATGGAAATTGCTGAGGCTTTAACTATGTGCCAAGTTCCTGCTGTCACTAGTGTAAAGCATTACTGCGTGCGAAGGGCAGCCCTGTGGTTCTTTTGGTGGCTGTTTCCTAACAGGGGAAGGACTTGAGACCCTTGGCCACGTGTCTGGGGCTCAGGCTTACGTGCTGCACTGAGAAGGAGTAGCAGCCACCCCCCTTGGCCTGATAAACCTAGAAATGTGCCTGTCTCTCTTTCTCTGCTCTCAACCCCATGTCCAGTAACACATTTAGGAAAAAAAAGAAAAAGAGGGCATAAATAAACTAGGAATCGTTCAACAGAAAGTAGCCAAAAAGGTGTGTGTGGGGGGAGGGAACCCTTAAAAATACATCAAATAAGGATCATACAGGAACCAGCATGTTTAACATGGAGAAAAGATGACTTGGAGTACTATAGAAACTGTCACCACGAATCAAAAACGCTGTCACGTAGAAGAGGAGGCAGACTTGTTCTCTGAACTCGAGACTGTGGGTAGAAACTACAGGGAGCCAATATCTGGTTTACTACAAGGAAGACCGTTCCAATGGACAGAACTGTCCACAGATGGGATGGGCTGCCTCAAGAGGCACAGTTCAAGCATTAGTTGCATGCTTCTTTAGCTAGGATTCTGAAGACAGAGTTTACGCATAGGTGGTTGGGTAGGACGGAAGGATAGCTAAAATTCCATTCTTTCCAGAACTGAGGTTCTGTAATTCCATGTCAGTTCCCTAAGTACTCTTTCTGGACAAGCCAGTCCAGTGATATCCAACCCAAAAATTCTCTGAAGGAAGAAGATTCTCATTATCACGCCGCTATTCATGCCCTACAGTACAAAACTGAGACCATGGCTATCCAGATTAACCACACAGGCAAATACTTAGATCTGCAGAGCGTGGCAATCCGCGGGGGAGGGGGGGGGGCAGGGGAATCAGAATATATGAAAAGCTGCTCAGTATTCCCCAAATCACAGAAATGCACATTTAATGTACTTCAATTGCTAATATTTGTAGTTTAATGATATTAAGGGTCGGCAAGAGATGTGGTGAAATAGGAACCCTTGTGCACTCCTGAAAGGAGTGTAAATTGGAATTCCTTGTGATCTTAGAACACTTACAAGAAGCAAATACAGACAGGGTGGTCCACGGTAGCCTTGTTTGTCAAACTATCCATCAATGTTATAGGTAATAAAAATATGTTATAGGTAAATAAAATACGGTAGACTGATAGCATGGACAAATTTAAAAATAAAGTAGATCTATATGCACTAACTTTGGGAAATCTCTAAGACTCATAGTAAAATAATAAAAGTAAGCTGCACAATAATGCAGACAAGGGAGACAATTTAAGTTAAAAATATACATAAAGACACAAAGCAAACCTACTAGTTCTACAGAAACATCCATATTTATGTTAAATGCATAGAAAACTTCCTAAAAGATAGACACTAAACTGATGGGAAAAGAAAAGGAAATAGCTCAGAGCCCAAAGGTACTTTAGTTTAATATGTAATATTTGGAATGTTTATAACGGGAATTCTTTGTGATTTACTTGTTTAATGAAACATAAATATGTAAACTGGAATATAAGAGAAAACTAGGGCTGGTAAGGAAACTAGAGATCATTGATCCAGCTACTTCATTTTACAAATGAAGAAAACTGAGGCTTAGAATACCTGAGCAATTTGTTCAAAGCTCTACAGGTATTTAAAGCAAGAGCCAGAATTATAGAACATGTGTGTAGTAAGAAAACATAGGTTTTGAGTGGGGAAGCCTGGAACTGGGTCCTAACTCTACATGATAGGTATATGACCTTGAGAAACACACTTATGATTAGAGTCTCAGTTTCCTCTTCTGTACACTGGGGGATGTCTATTCAGGATTCATTCAGTTACAAGGAACAGTTGTACTAACTGAGTTGTAAAGGAAATACATCATCTTAAAAATAGAAGAGTGGAGAAGACCTCAGCCACAAGTGTATCAGGGATGGAAAGAAAGACTTCAAGACCTTTTCCCCAAACATCACTATGTACGTGTTTATCTCTCTCACTGTAGTACCATGTGGTTCTTGTGGGGTAGCCAGTCAGAATACCTTGCATCCTTCTAGGATGGGATATTTCCCCAAAGAAAAAGAATTGTTATAACAAAAAAAAAAAAAAATGGGGACAATTTTTTGATAGGTATAAACCAAAAAAAAAAAAAAAAAAAAAAAAAAATCAAGTGTTTTAGCCACATCATAGTATTGATAGGAGAAGCAAATGAGAAAACTTAAGAGATGGTACTGCACACACTATATGATGTTAGGCAAACAAGAAGAGTCATTAACCTGTGTGTCTAAACTCCCCACAGCCTTTAATTTTCACTCTTCCATGTTGTATCTTTTAGGACTATGATGAATGATCATTACTGATATGCTCACAGTGGTTCTCTTCTTCCCCAACGTTTGTGTCTCATGTACCCTACTTTGTCAATATTCCATAATGGCCATTGTATTTCTATTGTGATAGTCAGAAAACATTCAGTGTCAAATGTTCCTACTTCACAGCTTTGGAAGTGGAGGAGGGAAGACTACGCAAATTTAGTAGCTACCAGCAACAACGTTGAAAGAAGTTGCCACACTGGAATTTTAGTTCTAAAATCATAATGCTCAGGGGGCACCTGGGTGGCTCAGTCAGTTGAGCGTCCAACTTCAGTTCAGGTGATGATCTCGTGGTTCATGAGTTGGAGCCCCACATAGGGCTTGTTGCTGTCAGCGTGGAGCCCACTTTGGATCCTCTGTCTCCCTCTGTCTGCCCCTCGTCCACTTGCAGGCTCTCTCTTTCTCTTTCTCTCTCTCACTCTCAAAAATAAACATTAAAAAAATAGCAATGCTGAGTAAAATACTCTTAAAGCTCTACCTTATCCTGTCATTGCTGCTCTTGTGATTATAATCCTTTAGAGCCCCACACCGATATCAGTATAGCCTTACATTATCTGGAGGAAATGCCATGAACAATAGTCAGCATGTACAATAAACACAAATGTCTTGCAACTTCTCTAAGAAGAAGGCACAGGAAAATCTAAAAGTTTTTCTCTTCCTTTTCCCCGATGTGCACTACACACTAGTAAAGATTTTTTTTAATTTTTTAATGTTTATTTATTTTTGAGAAAGAGAGAAAGAGAGAGAATGCAAGCAGCAAGGGGCAGAGGGAGCAGGAGACAGAATCTGAGGCAGGTTCCAGGCTCTGAGTTGTCAGCACAGGGCACGATGCAGGTCTTCAACTCAGGAACCGTGAGATCATAACCTGAGCCAAAGTTGGATGCTTAACTGACTGAGCCACCCTGGCACCCCCACACTAGTAAAGTTTTGAAGCATTTGTCTATATTTTCTAAATCATCTCCTTCTTACCTGATATTCTTCAGGTCTTACATCTTCAGGGAACATAAGGAAATAACCGTAAACTAAGTTCTCTCTATAACCCTGACAAATCTTAAAACTCTCAAAACTATCATTTTCTTCACGCACATTCTAGCATTTTAAAATGTTAGTGCCAGTCACTATTGGGATAGCATGTTGAAAATAAACCAACAAATTGAACAAAATAGCTCAAAAGAAAGCAACCAGAATGATAGAATCTTCAAAGCTAACACGTTAACTTGAATTTTTCGGCCTTGTCTCCTATCTTCTGTTACTTCTTCCCCTCTCAAGTTACAAATAACTTTCTAGCTCTTATCTGGTCAGTCAATAATGAGAAAAATCTTTAGTCTGTACTTTACCAAGCACTTACACCCCATCAGCTCATTTATCTTCATGGTAACATTCCAATGAACTAGCAAGGCAGAGATTACTGTGCCTATTTTGAGATGAGGAACTGGAGGCTCATACAGATGATGTGACTTGTGCTAGGTCACACGGTAGTAAACACAAGGGCCAGAACTTGGATCCCACTCTAGAGTTTTTTATATGACATCACCAAGTCATTCAACAATAGTTAGTATCCACTCTGCACATAAGCGAAGGAAAATAGATGGTATAGATATATGAGGAATTGCTTATATATTCCTCAGCATCTAAGGGGACACAGTTAAAATAGCAGAAAGCTCTGAAAAAATTAACAGGAAACTTTGTTTATCTCATTCACCACAGTATGCCTAGTACCTCACATGTGCCTGAAACACATCAGGTGCTCGATATTTATACAGTGTGTGAATAAACTAATGAATGTGAGACCACATAGAGGTCAAAGTAACAATAAATATACAATATTACAGTGTCGAGTATATAAGTGCTTGGGAGACTGCCATTTTTCAAAATCTTCCTTAAAACAGACAATGTAGTAATGACACTTATGAAGTTTAGACTTGGGGTCTCACAGATATGACACACTTTCTGAAACTAATAATAGGCTCAAAGAGTTGTTATGATAAAATGAAAGAAGGTATATAGAATGACTAGCATAGAGTACGAATACAATTGGTGGTAGATTTTATTTTTATTATTATACCTTCTAATGTTCCCATTCTGGAAGCACCCCTGGACAATGAAACAGTTGAGGTGACACTGTGAGTGGAAGAGCATGCCTTCTCAATTCCAGAGCAAAATAAACAAAAGCCCCAGATCAAAAACCCAACATAGATGAGCACTTGGATCTAACAAACCACTTCTACTAGTATAGGATGGGGGTCCTCTGACCCGCAGCAGCCACCATTCCTGGAGGAGACAAAGTCTTCACAGCAGAATGTTTTCAGTAAAAGGAATCAAACATTCCTAGGAGGAAGAGTTTGGCAGTAACTGGGGATATCTAGCTTGGGCAAGAGAAGATGGATATGTGGGAGTGGGGAGACATTGAGGCAGACAGAACAATAATATGTGAGCTGTTCTCAAGGGCTATTAAGGGGGAAAAACCTAGAGCTATTCATGATTATCACCAAGGGGGGCAGATCTGAGTGACAGCTTCATGGAGGAAAAGTTGGATTCATAAAATAGGACATGACTGAATTTTAAGGAGACATATTAGGGTAAGAAAAGGTTGGAAGGAAGGACCTAGTAGCCCACAAAGACAATATAAAAAAATGTTAGATGTCCTTTGAATAGTGGTCTGGTGTTAGAGTACAGGTGCTTTAGGCTGAAATGAGCATTGTGACCTGGTCTCGGTCAGATTTATGGGTAACACAGACCCAGAAACTAATAGGAACACGAGACCTGCCATAAAGGAATTTAACGAACCGAAGTTAGGTGCTACTTAAATGAAGAAAAATTATAAAAACCCAATAAATAGAATTCAATGTCTACAGCCTGTCTTGTCTTAATTTGGGGGCATGGGTTGAGGTGGGGTGGAGGTGTGGTAAGTCCTCTGAAGGCAGCTTGAGTAAGGAAGAGCTTAATGATGATAATTACGATGACTCACGTTACCCTAGCACTTTGCGGTTTTCTGCATAGCCACATATATCTCCTTACTCAGCCTACGGCAAAATGGTTACATTGTAAATATTATTTAACATTAAACGTAATTGCTTCACAAATCTGCTTTTATTAAGCAATCCATAACAACAATTCAGTTATTCTCTTTCACTGTTCCATTAATCCTTTGCTTCCCTACCAGGAGAGCAGAGAGGTAAAAGTTGTTTGTATGCATTGCCAAATCTTATCTGAGCATCTCTGTCCTTGGGCATAGGTGCATCATAAAAGCACCTGTAGAAAATTAACAGCTTTAGAAAACTGTAGGGGAAATAAAATCTGAAGGAGAGATAAGATAAAGCCTCCTAATGCTGAGGAACATGTCATAAACAAGCCAAATCCATAATTGCTGTTAATCAATGAGAAAGGACAAATGCCAGTTAAAATACAGCAGGAAGAGTTGCTTTAAAAATGGCTTCAAATTTATTTTACTTCATAAAGATGTTCATGATATCAAAAGAAACATGGGCTACATGACACCCAATGAGAAGAGAACTTTTTTTTAAGTTTATGATTTTTGAAAGAGAGAGAACATGTGTGAGTGGAGGAAGGGCAGTGATGAGAGAGGGAGGGAGGGAGAGAGAGGATCCCAAGCAGGCTCCACACCTGCGCGAGGAGTCCATTGTGGGGCTTGAACCCACAAACCATGAGATCATGACCCGAGCTGAAACCAAGAGTCAGACTGATATGATCGACCCAAGCACCCTTAAAAATTTGTTTTCTAAAGCATTTTGGTGGGAAGAAAATTTTCAGGTTTCTCATGCTACAGAGGTTATCTTGCTTAAAATGGTTCTATCGATCCATGAAGAATTTGTTTTATAACAGGACATCTTCTCGCAAAGTCCAAATCAGAGATCTATGCGTCCTCAAGATTCCAACTTGGAATCTTACGCTACACCTCACCGCATCACATGTATGTATCGTGAGTAAATTCTTAATAGGCAAAAGTCAGCTGGAATATGAAAGCTTCCCGATGTCAATGAAACGTCTTGAGATTATGAGCAGAAAGACCTGCTCTGACTTTGCTCATCTCAACACATATTTGCTGAATTCAAAGGAGATATTAAACATGTGGCCTGTGCTTAGTACCAAATGCCACACAGGGATGAATAGTTCATACCTCCATCCTTGGAGGAGTGCTAATCAAATGTGAAATAGGCACATATTGAGGACTGGTGTACAATTGTGTGTTTCAAAACAAAGGCACAATAAAGTCACATCTGTCAAATGCTACATGAGGATGCAGTCAAATTATAAACCAATAATTGCAAAGCTGACAAAGACCCTGACAAGGCACAGTGTGCTAAGAACTATATAGTGTCGAATTAGCAACGAAAATCCATATGCAGAGGTTTAAGTGAGGCATGGATTCTTTTAAGTGTCAACACTGACATCAGCTTACTTTGGGAAATTAAACAATTGACTTTCTTTAAAAAATACATCAACCATACAGTCATTAATTTTAGAAAATTTAAAAAGACAAATGCCACACAATGACTAGAATCTCTGTTACACACATTTCCAAAATCTAAAATAGAATTATCTTTGCATTCAGTCATGGACCATTTGTCTAATGAGGGTCATCATGAAAGATGGGTGGCCGTCACACTCTGTGCACTACCAACAGAACCAAAAGAATACTTGCACAGTCTAAGGACAGAGACTGTGAAACAGAAACCTAAGATACAGTAACTGACAACCACCTAGACAAAATACCTTGTCATCTAAGCCTTCTGTGATCTGCGTGGATGTCACTTCATTACCCTCAGTAACTGTTATCCCCATTCTACTTGAACCATGAGAGATTGTTGAGCATACTGCTCATGAGGATTGGCTTTAAAATCAGACAATCCTATGTTCCAATCCAGACCCAGACATCTATCAGCTGTGC
The DNA here is from genome assembly GCA_017311185.1 of Proteles cristata cristata. Taxonomy (NCBI): domain Eukaryota; kingdom Metazoa; phylum Chordata; class Mammalia; order Carnivora; family Hyaenidae; genus Proteles; species Proteles cristata. The sequence continues at coordinate 7,360 of JAESUZ010003739.1, forward strand.
GATCCTTAGAAAAGGAAACTTGGTCCTAAGAGCCTCATTTTCCTGATTGTTCATTGTTTTCTGGATGTTTTATAGTTCCCTTATTCCTCTATTCCTCTCTGACTGCCTTAGTTTGTGAACTGAATGGTTTCCACAGCGGCACGCTTTGGTTCCCTTGTGGTTATCTTCTGTAGACGCACTGTTGGTTTTTGCTTTCTGGTTACCCCATGTGGCTCACCTAAAAGTTCTTACAGCTGTGACAGGCTATTTTGCACTGACTGTAATTTGTAGTTGACCCTTGACCAACATGGGTTTGAACTCATTTAATCTTCAAACCCATACTTCATAGATATTATAGACAAATTTTGCAAATGAGGAGACTAAAGCTCGTCGAAGTAAAGAGACTTGGAAAAAATCATATGCTATGGAGTAGTGGGGCCAGAACTTGAAAAGGCAGCTGTCTACATTTAAAACCCAAACTCTTAAATTGTGTACCAGTGTTTCTCAAAGTATAATATAAGAATTAACCATGAATATCAGAATCTATGCTGAGGAATGAGAATGGGTTGGGAGGAAAGGGTTTTTTGTTGTTGTTGCTGTTTGTTTGTTTGTTTTTATGAAAAGCAAGTATAGGAGAAAATCCATGTTACCCTAGGTGAGATGATGAGTTTCTATACACAAACCAAAAGCACCATCCATGAAAGGGGGAAAAAAATGATAAGTTGGATTTTATTAAAATTTAAAACTTATACTTGCAAAAGATACCATTAAGGCTATAGAAAGATAAGCCATAATCTACCAAAAACAATATTTATAAAATACCTACCTGATAATACATATCTGATAAAGGGCTTTTATCCAAAATATATAATGAGCTCTTAAAACTCAACAGTAAGAAACAAGCTAATTAAATAATTTACTCAATATCACAACACATCACCAAAGAAGATAAGCATATGAAAATGCTCAACATCATTTTGCATCAGGGAAATGTAAGTTACAATGAGATACTACTACGATCTACTAGAAAGGATAAAACCTAAACACAATGCCAATGGCTGGTGAGGAATTCATTGGTATGAATGCAAAATGGCACTGTCACTTGGGAAGACAGCGTGGCAGTCTCTCACAAAGCTAAACATAGTTTTACCATATCATGTAGCAACTGTACTCCTGGGTATTTACTCAGTTGATTTGAAAACCTATGTCCACACAAAAACCTGAATGTGAATGTTCATGTAGCTGTATTCATACTCACTCAAAACTGGAAGCAACCAAAATGTCCCTTAACAGGTGAACAGACTTTTTAAAAACTGGTATTTTTACAGAGTGAATTGTTATTCTGTAATAAGAACCAATGAGTTATCAAGCCATGAAGAGACATGGAGAAACTTTAAAAGCATACTGTTAGGTGAAAGAGGCCACTCAGAATGGTACATACTACATGATTCAAATTACGTGACATTCTACACAAAGCAAAACCACAGGGACAATAAAAAAGATCAGTGGCCAGAGGTGTGCAGGGCATGGGGGTCGGGGGGTAAGGTTTGATAGCTGGAGCACAGAGGATTTTTTAGGTGGTGAAGCTATTCTGTATGATACGGTATTTGTGGATTCATGACACTATACGTTTGTCAACACCCATTTAAATTTACAGCACAAAGAATGCATCTTAATGTATGCAAATTTTAGAAGTCATTTATGAAGTCTGGAATCCTAGGATGGAATACAGAGTGTGACAAAACCATCTAACCACATTATGGGAGTGTGAAACAACTTCACCGAAGGGGACACTGGGGAAAAGATGGTAACCTAAGTAGCTTTGGAAATGAGTGTTTACTGCTAAGACAAGGAAGGAACAGTAACTTAATATAAAATTGCTATACTCAAGTTGGTAAAGTTTCCCATGGGGGTAAAATTAACAATTCTGAAACATCAAACATGCATACTGGCATTAAAGAGTTAAGTCAACGGATAGAAGGAGGTGGGAGCCAGGCTTCTCACTCTTAGGGTGAGAGATTAGAACAACAAGGGGAAAGGCTAGGATGAACCATGTAATAATGGTTAGAGGTGAGCGAAGAATTAACATGAACGCATGTTTATTTTAATATGGATAGAGATGCATATACAGACAATATAGATGATGGCTATCTAGCCAGCTAGATGTACACACATATGTTAGTACACAACATCTTGCTCTGTCAGCTGAGAAGATCTGGAAACAATGACACCGTATTAGCAACAAACATATCTAGTGTTCAGATCTTGATCTCTAACACCGTTATTCAATAAGAAGAACCAAAGATCCTTGGAGAAATGGATGACTGGAAGGTCGGAGCCAGAAATATATAAGTGCCTGGAGTGCTATACAGAAAGTGAGAAGTGTAGAAGGGAAGGGAAGGAAGGGAAGGGAGAATAGAGAAGGGAAGAACACAGTGACGGGAGTATGCCAAAGGGGCATGGGAGACAACTGTAAGAGTTCCCAATAGTCTAAGCTGGAACAATATGAGAAACAAAGTAGTCTTCAATTACAGACCAAAGTATAAAATAAGTAACCCTGATTTCCATACTGATATAAATAACTGAGGAATAAATAAATAAGAATAAACTAGGACAAATTTCCCGAGGAGATGAATTCCAAAACATCTATGCAGATATTCCATCCCCAAAGAGGTGGAGCATAACATCCTACTCTTTAAGTGTGGGCTGCACATAGTGACTTTGTACCAAAGAGGACAGTATGGAAAATGAGAAAAAGGAATAGCCTTACAGTGAGGAAACATGACAAATACCACCTCTGCCATGCGATGATGACTCATGTAAATCGTGATCATTCATGTTGACAGCATACACCCTTGATATGATATGACGAGAATGATAATTCACCTGTGTGGTTTTCCTCCCCCAAACCCATAATCCCAGTCTAATCATGAGAAAAAACTCAGAAAAATTTCATTAGACAGATTTCCTAAAAAAGTATATGACCAGTACTCCTCAACACTGTCAAGGTCATAAAAAACATGGGAAGTCTGACAAACCGTCATGGTCACGAAAAGGGAGCTATAATGACTAAATGTAATGTAGTATCCTGTAAGGGCTCCTAGAACAGAAAAAGGAAATTAGGTCACAACAAAGGAAATCTGATTTAAGTATGGAGTTTAATTAATATGAATGTATCAATATTAGCTCACTAGTTGTGGAAAATGCACCATACTAATGTCAAATGTTAATAATCGAGGAAATGAAACTGGGTGTGTGATATATAAGAACCCTGTGTTTATCTTCACAGGTTTTCTGTAAATCTAAGGAGAAAGTCCTTACGTGTCCCAGATCTCCAAAGGATTCCATTACTTTTGTGATAGTTAACAACCACCGGTCTATTGTATGGCCTGCATAGCACAATTGAGGCAAGGTGGCTACCTAGAAATTTTTCTTTGATCAGCAATAGGATGCATATTACTGCTCTATGCATTCTACCTGTGTGGAATTCCAGGTAATATCTGGGACCGTCAAATCCACACCAGATATCCCTCTGCCCCTACCTATATTTGCTATGTATATGGAACCAGGAAAACTCTGTCCAAAATGTTCACTAAAAATGCAATGCATTATTTGACTAAGAAAAAACATTCATTTAGTGTTTCACTGAAATGCTTGGTCCTTATAGACATAATTATTGTCAACTTCCCAGAAAGTTAATATAAATAACTATAAGGTTTTGGGATTTGTTTTGCACTTTCAGAGCTAGACAATGGACAGATGCCAGTGAGAATGTAAATTGGCAAACCCTTTAAAAAACAACTTGGTGGGGGGATCGCGTGGGTAGCTCAGTTGGTTAAGCAACTGACTCTTGATTTTGGCTCAAGTTATGATCTTGTGGTTCGTGAGTTCGAGCCCCACATCGGGCTCTGTGCTAAAGACACAGAGCCTGCTTGGGATTCTCTCTTGCTCTCCCTATCTCTCTCTCTGCCCTTCCTGTGCTCACTCTCTTTCTCTCTCTGTCATAAAGGAAAATAAACTTAACAAAAATTTAAAAGCAACTTGACAGTATGCATCAAGAGCCTGAGGAAAACAGCTTTCTCTGCTGGCAATCTATCCCATTGGCTAGATATGTTTATCACAAAACTATTGGCTACTATTAAGAAAAAAGAAAGCAAAAATGATGTCAATTCACTTAATAGGAGAGTATTTACAAAAACTGATAAATCCACTTGATGGAAACATAGGTACTCATTAAAATGCTTATAAAGCATTTACAAGTATTAGGTTTAAAAAGGCAGATACAAAATCACACATAATACATCATTGTAATTATGTAAAAACTACACATAATAAAAAGACTAGAAGGAAATACAGCAAGAATATTTATTAGAGTTGTCTTTTTAGTTTTGCGTACTTTCTAAAATGGTCTGGAGTCAGCATGTTATTATGGCTGAAGTTAAATAGACTGTCTAATTAGCTGCCTTTCCCCAGGGGTACTGCCATGATAATGGAGAGCCCAAAAGCTTTCCAGAAGGTATCACTGAGGAAGCATTTTAGCGAGATTGCTGATGGCCTAACTCTGTCATGGACAAACCACCACGGAGCCCCTTCGGTGTCCTGGGGACCATGTTGAGAGCCATGTGGGCTTGACCGTTCAGCTGCATTTTATTCCTATTGTTCCTGAATCTCAACTGGTTTAGCATTTTGTCAAACAGACTCCCCGGCGGTAAGGAGATAACGAGCCCAGAGAGATTCAGATATTTTAGTGCCTACACGGACAGAAAAAGCAAGACCGACAAGGTGCCCGCTTTGCATGCCGCTTGACTGACAGGGTGGCACCACCCCACAGTGGCCAGAT
>JAESUZ010003742.1:0-116154 GCA_017311185.1 Proteles cristata cristata
ACCTCTTAGTAAAATGGATTCTTTCAATCCATGAGCAAATATATCTATTTAGATTTTTCTTAAGTTCTTTAAGAAATACCTTTTACTTTTAGTGTAGAAGGGTTGCTAAATTGACTTATTAGTTCTAGTAGTTGCTTTGTAGACCCCTTAGGTTTTTCTACACTAAAAAAAAGTTATTATCTTCTAATAAAGATAGATTTGTACTTTTGATTCTTAAAAAAAATTTTAAATGCATATTTATTTATTTTTGAGAAGAAGCACAAGCAGGGAAGGGGCATAAAGAGAGGGAGACACAGAATCCAAAATAGGCTCAAGGCTCTGAGCTGTCAGCACAGAGCCTGATGTGAGGCTTGAACTCACGGACCATGAGATCATGACTTGGGAGCCAAAGTCGGATGCTTAATCGACTGAGCCACCCAGGTGCCCTGATGAATTTATATATTCTTTTTCTTTTTTTAAAAAAAAACATTTTATTTATTTTTGAGAGAGAGATAGAGACAGCATGAGCAGGGGAGGGTCAGAGAGAGAGGGAAACACAGAACCCGAAACAGGCTCCAGGCTCTGAGCTAGCTGTCAGCACAGAGCCTGATGCGGGGCTCGAACCTACAAACCATGAGATCATGACCTGAGCCGAAGTCAGACGCTTAACCATCTGAGCCACCCAGGCGCCCCTTTATATATTCTTGATATTATTTCTTCCTTAATATTTGATAGACTTTCTCAGAGAGGAGGAATTTCCTCTGCCTTTAAATCTCCTTCTAGACAGCCTGAGAGTCCAATTGACATGAGATAGATAATAGGAAAGTACCAAATTCAATTTTGTACCTACAAGGAATCCACATTGACCTGAAATTCCAAAGACAGGTAAAACAAGATATGTCATCCTGAACTAAGGGTGTAGGAGTCTGGACTTCAAAGGGAAGGAATGCAATTCACAGGAAGATGAAAAAGAGTAAATATTTGTTTAACAAATGTTTGCTGGGCCACTCAGAAACAATGGGACATAGAAGACTGATCAAACAGGCCTTGCTAGGTTTCCGTGTACCATACCTCGTTCATATCATAATGTAGTTATCTGTAATAATGGCTCTCTTCCTGGATCAGTACCTCTACCTAAATTCTTTTTAGGCAATTGAGGATGGAAGTGAAGAGCTTTTTCAGTATCTGCGAATTTCGATTGCATTTTTATTTCTTTTTAGCTCAAAATAATCTTCATGCCAAAGTGGCTCATCTTGGGGGCAGTCTATCCTTGGTCCTTACAACCTCATCAGTGAACCCGTCTTTGCTTGCATATTTTGTTGTGGAAATTTCGATAATAAATTCATTTTATTGATGTAGGGCTGTTTAGACTTTATGTTTTATTGTGTATTAATCTTGGTAAATTGTATTCTTCTAGAAATTTATCTATATATCAAAGTTGTTAAATCCTTTTATCTATATATTGAAGTTGTTGAGTTCTCTACAACAAAATGATGTATAATATTCTCTTATAACCATTTTAATGTTTCTAGCGTCTATACAGAAACATATTCTTTAATTCTTGGAATTAGTAATCTGAGTTCTTGCTCTCATCTTCTTAGTGCTCTTATCTAGGGGTCTATTAATTTCGTGTCTCTTTTTCAAGACCAGCTTTTGGCTTAATCTATGTGTCTGCCTATCTTTAACTTTATTTTTTGCTCATTATTATCATTTTCCTTTCACTTTCTCTTCTTTTTCCTAACTCTAGAAGGTGGAATCTTGAATCGTTTTGAGGTTTTAGACCTACCTTTTTTCTCGTGTAAACATTTAAAGTATAGATTTTCCTCTAAGCACTATTTTAGCTGTATTTCGTGAATTTTGTTATGTTGTTTCATTTTCATTATAATTCATTTTGAAATATTTTACAATTTATCTCATGATTTCTGCTCTGAGCTGTGATTTATCTAGAAGTGATTTAATTTAAAAAATATGTGGTATTTTTTAGATATCATATTGCTATTTATTCTTAATTTCATTTTATGTATGTTAGTTCCTTTAAATTTATTGAGATTACTGCTATGGTCCAGCATAGGGTCTATCACATTTTGGTAAATGCACCATAGCCCCTTGAAAATAATTATGTTCAGTACTTACTAGATGGTAGTGTACCATAAATATCAATTAGGTTATGGTAATATTGTTTGCCAGAGTATCTATATTTTTACTGATTTTTACTAGTTCTACCATTCACTGGGAGATAGGTGTTAAATCTCAATTGTTGTTATAGAATTGACTGCTGTTTCCTTTATTTTGGCCAAATTTTGCTACATGTATTGTGAAGCTGTGTTATCAGTGATATGGGAAACAAAGACAAAAGAAAAGACAGAAAAATTACATTTCTGGGGATTCTAGTGACTCAGTGGGTCTAAGCTTCTGGCTCTGGATTTCAGCTCAGGTCATGATCTCATGATCCCTTGATCTCATGGGACTGAGCTCTACATCAGGCTCTACACTGACAGCATGGAGCCTGCTTGGAGAGAGATTCTCTCTCTCCCTCTCTCTGCCCCTTCCCCACTTGTACATTCTCTCTCTCCCTCTCAAAATAAATAAACATTTTTAAAAAGTTAAGTTCCCTTACAAGTTACAGCCCATTGAGTCCTTGAAACAGGCAGAGTGAACTTCCTCTAGGAGCTCATCTGCCTTGATGATGACAGTTTGCCAAGGGTAAAAGGCAATCTTAGTCTGACCTTCCAGGATCCTGTAAGTCTACATTAACATATAAAATTCCTTTGGAAACTTCCTTTATCTCTGCCCCAACCCCAGATATATGTTGGCAATCATACCCCAGGATTATGGCCAACTGATACACATCTGCAGGGCCTCATAACTGAGGGAGGTTTTACTTTTCTTAACAACAGCTAGCCCCTCAGAGTCCTGGAAACCTTGCTTCCACAATTCCTTAGAGATTTACTCTATTCCTAACCCCCTCCCAACCTGAAAGATATATAATCAGTGCAGCTCTTTCTGCCCGCGGGTCCCTGTACTTTAATAAAACCACCTTTTTGCACCAAAGACATGTCAAGAATTCGTTCTTGACCATCGGCTCCAAACCCCAACATTTTCCACATCAATCAGATGCATGCACTTAAATTCTATTTATATATCATCCCTTCTATTGTTACAAAGCGGCTCACTTTTTATCTCTTTATCTCTTTGTCTTGAAGATTTGTCTGATATTAATTTAGCTCCACCAGCGTGATGTTTACATTATAACCTTTTTAGGAAGTGTATAAATCTGCAAAGCTGACAGTCTTATTCACCAGATATTATTTGAGACTATTTTATTGCTTTTACAATTCATCATTCACATTTACATTTTTAGTCTGTATTTTTTTCACCGATTTGGACTCTTTCTTACAAAATAGTATGCACATGGTTTTATAAACAGGAATTTATAGCCCTAAGTCCCAGTGGTAACTTACCCTGTTGCTTGTTTAGTTCTCAAAAACCTGTCTTCTAGAGAAGTCTACCCCCCACCTTTGCATAGTTAATGAATCTAGATTCATGCTGCGACCACATGTTTGAGAGTGACTCTTGAGCCTGTGGACAGTCTACATGAATCTAAATTTGTCTCCTTCACCATTGCACTGAATGCAGCATATATAGGGATGACTTTGAAGGTCGTAACAACTTTTACATGAAAACTCTAGAACTTTATAATGCCTGAGGAATTCAGCTGTCTTTGAATTTAAAAGCAATAAATTTTGTTCTATTGGTGACTAAAAGGCCTATATGTGGAAAGATTCTCCTTTCTTTATGTTTCAATCTTTGCCTCACTTGTACCCACTTACAGAGGCTTCAGTGACCCAGGCACACACCTGTGCTAAGGTCAGTACCTTTGTAGTGCAAGTTTAAGTAGTAGTCTGTATCCTAAATTCTTCACTCTGTGGTTAAGTCTGTTTACTAAGTGTGAGATTTTTCAGAGGCCTACACCTTTGCTGACCCCGGTGTAGGTCGTGTTTGCTTGCTAAGCCCCATATGGCCATTGTTTTCCAAGGCCAGCCCCTGGCTGTGGCCCCTGTAGCCTCTTTCTTTGCTGAGGTCCAGAGTTCTAAAAATTTTCACCTACACCATTGATGAGATCTGAAACCCTGGGTTTGTGCCTTACTGAAGGCCTTATATATGCAGTGCCTATAAAGAAACATTTGTCTAAGAAAAGAAGGCAGAAGCTATATTGCTTGCCTAGGTCAAAACACAACATAGCCTAAGGGCACGGCAGTTAAAAGCTATTCTTCACAACTGTTACAATCTGCCATTTTGTGCCATACAGGCCACTCTCAACTTCAAGGTCAAAGATCCATGTGTCCTGCACTTAATATAATGCCACCAAACTTTAATGTCATCCAAACAGGACACGTGATACACCTTACCCACCAGAAATTATTTTGTCCCCCCAGAGGTCTCTTTATCAATATTTCTGACTGAACCAAGTGGAAAGAAGACAAAAAATAAAGATAAGGATTAAAATATAACCTTTATTACTGAAAATTGATGTTGTAGAATGTGGCTTATAGCTCAGAGTAATGTTCCAAATATTATATTCCACTAGAATGTAAGAGCAAATGATTCTGATCAAGGAGTGGAATTTAGTATTAAAGATTATAGGGCTGGGGCACCTGGGGGGCTCAGTGGGTTGAACCTCTGTGGGTTGAACCTGACTTCAGCTCACGTCATGATCTCGAGGTTCATGAGTTCAAGCCCCATGTAGGGCTCACTGCTGTCTGCCTGTCAGCATGAAGGCCACTTCAGATCCTCTGTCCCCCTCTCTCTGCCCCTCCCCTGCTTGCGCTCACCCAAAAATAAATAAATATAATTAAAATAAGATCATAGAGCTGGAGCAGTTTCTGATGTCCTAATACTGATATGCCAATTGTAATAGACTGCCTCTGGAGGAACAGAAAACATGTGCTCCTCATAGACAACTTATTCTCAAGTGACAAAAAGGAGAAAACTGTTGGTCCTAAGAATTTTCTCTTTCCAAAACTTACTAATCATATTAAATCATTCCTCATCCCCTAAGGCAAAATGAGTAAAGAAATGGAAAGAAGCCAGGAGTGTTATGCTAATAGATGTCTCTTCACATAAAAAGAAACATTAGGAATGAGGAAGAAGCATTTCCTCTTAATTCCAGATCCGAGGTATATTATTACAATGCAAAAGCAAACTATAACTGGGTCTTGGTCTTATTTGTTTAATAAAGAAAATGCATACAGCTAAACCATGTGGACATGAACAATGTCTTGGAAGATAGCAATTTTTTGAGAAGAAGAAAGGAGGTAAATGCATGCATGCATTTTAGAGTACTTTCTCCACATTTGACTAGGCAAGGAAAAAAAGAGATAGAAAAGTGTCTTGAGGGCAGCACTGTTCTTTGAGAATGAAGAAGATCGGCCTGGTTAGTGGAGAGGACAATATTAGTGCTAAGGAAGAAATTGAAGACATGAAAGGAAAAGGAAATTATTGTTGACTCCACCCATTTTCTTTTCTACCAATTTCACCTACTAGTCCATATGAATAATTCTCTGTAGTTTAGTTTCAGAAATAATTTGGAGTATTCATTTTTTCAAACAGGTATAAAAGAGTTAAGGAAGAGTGGAGAAGGAGGTGAGCATAAATCAAGCTCACACCGATTGTAGAAAATATTTGTCTTCCACTTTACTAAAAACAGAGGCTAAAAGTGTTGAAAACAGTGCGACAGGAGAACTTGAGGATAGCTGCGAAGTTGGAAGAACTCTGGGAAAATATTTTTATGATGCTCTCCTGCAAGCAGCTCTCTTTTCATAACTGAAACCACCCAGATTCTCTGTTGAAGCTGTTAGCTTATATTCGTGTGTGTGTATTTGTTGGTTAGCTACTTAATCAAACTAATCAAATATGCTGCCTCTTCTCTCAGAATTTAGAATTAGAACACTGGGAGACTATTCCAGGTAGTTGTGGGAATCTGAGGGGAAAATAATGAGAATGAACCAAGAAAAGTCAAAAAGAAAGATCATGTGTCCTGAGAGGGAGCCAGAGACAGAAATATTGAAAGAGACAGAGACAATTGGTACCATTGTACATGATAGCATCCACTTACCAACTGTGAGTCACTTTGAGTCCAGATATATTAATATTCATGACATCTTTGTACTTTTTCAATACTTTATCCCCCATGTGTTCAACTTAATATGAGTTATCTAAAAACCGAAAGAACTTGTTCAGAAAAGGAAACACCAAGAATGAATGACAACACAATTGTTTAATGGTATAGAGGTTCTAGCTGAAATATTGGAAATGATGCATTTTCACTGGAGCCAATCGCCATGTGTTGTATAACATTCTCTGGCAATGATCAGAAGCCTAGAAGTAGTCAGAGAGAAACCAAACATGTAAACTAGGTTGTCAGAAATAATTGATGAGGCAGGTACTGTGTGAGGAAAAAGAAATTCAGGTTGCTAGTAAGAGTGCACTATCCATGAGTGTTTAGGTAATATAGGAAGTTATGAAAAGTAGTAACAGAGGATTGTAGGTTTTGATGAAACAAAACACTAGGCTATTTAGGATGCAAGAGCAGGAGAAACTAAATGATAGAAGAATGTGATGGGAGAAATTTCAAAGTTAAATATTACAGAAGTGGAATAGTTCTGAGTGATGGTAATTTCTAGGGAATATCACTGTGAATAAATTACATAAATGATGCAGGCAATCCAAGTCTAGGGACCCAGAGAGTATCCTGCAGGACGAGCCAATAGGATCACTGGCTGTGTGCAGGATAGAAGTCAAATGCTAGCCAGCGGGAGGTAAAAGAAGAGAGAGAGAGAGAGAGAGAGAGAGAGCAAGTACAGAGTGCCTGAGAGATTCAGAAAGGAGATGGTGTCTTTTCTCAAGGCCTGGGGTTTTTATTAAGGATTATGGTCTGGTACTTGTCTTCTTAGGCATCCAGGAACAGGTTAAGACAAAGACAACGATCCAGGTGTGTTATTCCTTGGTGCCAGAGGGTCTTGGCATTGAGATGTCTAGTGCCGGTGGTCTGAAATACACATATGATAGCTTCATCTGGTCATTCTCATCTGGATATTATCTATTCTATTCCTTAGATAGTATCTATTCGAAAGAAATATAAGGAGGACATACACTATCTGCATTATGAGGCATACATAAAGTGAAAGTACAGGTCCTAGCAAGAATAGAAGCAGGAAAAGGAGCAAAAGCAGATTTTTATGGAGTCCTTCAGTTTCTCCATCTCAGAAATAGAATGTGGAAGAGGATCAAGGAAGCATAAGGGAGTCATGGATATGCCATCTATTTTTTAGCCGAAATATCATAGGATTACTGTGATGATGAAAAAAAAAATGGATGCCAGCATTTTCAGAGATTGTAGATGAGTGACTTGAAAATGAAAACAGATAGGAAATATGTAGTTTTATAAGCTTCAACTGAGTATGGGGTATCAAGCAAAGGTGATGAAACCGTATCTGAAAGATAGTAAAGGGAAATCAGAGGTATTCCAACCCATTTCCCTGGACCTAATATATGTCTGCTGTGGGAGAATAAGGAAATGTCAGTTGATAGTGCCATGGGGGAATCAGCGTCCATGAAGGAGAATCTGGTTCCAGTTAAGTAAAAAAAGAAAAAAAGGATTAATAGAGAAAGTGGTCAAGAAAAAATTGAATATATAAACATACCTCTTTAAAACTGAGTTAGGTTAGAGGTTGGGGGCATGACATTATGTCGTTAGTGTAGTCTGAAGTATTATATGTACCCTAAATTACATTTATTTGGAAGAACATATTCTTCCACTAAATCAGAGGCTTTTCTCTTCAAATTAGTCCAATTTATTGAGACTCCAGGGCACTGCTCTTTACTGTCATTCATGTAGCAATGCAGTATAAAGCAACAAATTAAATTGGCTCGAGTTAGATTCCAATTTTTCACCAACAGATTTGGAAATAAGAAATTCATCCAACTCTAATTAAAACTCATTCAGATCACATGGCTTCAACATGCGTTGGAATGATACATTCTTAAGTCCTATTAATCACCCTAATTATATATCCTATTATTCAGCCCCTATACAGTTAGGCACTTTGGAGATAATTTGCAAAATGTACAATTTGGATCCAATTTTCTTCTGTTTCTTTAAAAACGGTAATAGAAGCAAAAATATTGTTTTAAATAAACCTCAGGTTTATGCAAACATACAGTCATTAGAATTATTCTTTTTCTTATCGAATGACATAAGGTAAAAGGCCATTGAATTTCACGCCAGGATGTATAAATTTTGTTCCCAGCCTTATCTTCTTTGTGCTAGTCCCTTTACCTATACAGAGTTTAGTTCATTCATCTGTCCAATGTAGAAGGTAATGTGAATAATCTTTAAAGGATTTTTCAGCTTGAAATTGTGTTGGCATGTCTCTTCTTTTTGCTCATATAAGGGAAAATGTAGAAGCAGACATTAGATTAGTCATGGTTCTCCAGAGAAACAGATTCAATGTTTTTTGTATGTATTCATGTAAAATACTATAATTCATATATATTATACTGTATACCATATATAAAATATTATATGTATAATTTATATGTTACATATGTTTTACATATTATAATTTGCTATACATATACGGACAGTCCCCACCTTATGATTTTGTTACTGTACAATGGCATGAAAGTAATAGGCATTCATTAGAAACCAAACTTCAGGGATGCCTGGGTGGCTCAGTCAGTTGAGCATCCAACTTGAGCTCTGGTCATGATCTCATAATGTGTGAGTTGGAGGCCCGCACTGGGCTCACTGCTTTCAGCATGGAGCCTGCTTTAGATCCTCTGTCCCCTTCTCTCTCTCTGTCCCTCTCTCACTCATGCTCTTTCCCTCAAAAATAAATAAAAAACATAAAAAAAGAAACCATACTTCAAATTTTGAATTTTGATCTTTTCCTGGTTTAGTCATACATGGTATGATACTCTCTCATAGCACTGGGTATGCAACTGATACACTTATAGCCATTCTGTACCCATACAACCATTGTTTTTCACTTTTAGTATGATATTAAATAAATTACATGAGATATTCAATGCTTTATTTTAAAATAAGCTTTGTGTTAGATGATTTTGCCCAACTATAGTCCGATGAAAGTGAGTACATTTAAGGTAGGCTAGGATAAGTTACGATGTTTGATACATTAGGTATATTTTTTAAGTTTATTTATTTATTTTGAGAGAGAGAGAGAGAGCATGGGAGGGCAGAGACAGTGGGAGAGAGAGAGAATACCAAGCAGGCTCCGTGCTATCAGTACAGAGCCCAATGTGGAGCTTGAACCCACGAACTGTGAGATCATGCCTGAGCCAAAATCAAGAGTTGGATGCTTAACTGACTGAGCCATCCAAGCACCCCAGATAGATGTTTCTTTTTTATTGGGACATAATTCTATCATAAGTTGAGAAATATCTGTGTGTGTGTGTGTGTGTGTGTGTGTGTGTGTGTGTGTGTGTACTGTGGTTTTTTGTAAGGAACTGTCTCATGAGACTCTAGAGGCTGCAAAGAGTCCCACGATCTGCTGTCTGAAAACCAGAGACCCAGGAAAGTGGGTGCTATAAATTCCAGTCTGAGTCCTAAATCCCAAGAACCATAATTAGTACCAATGATATTTAAGTCCTAGTGCAAGGGCAGAAAACCTATGTTAGCTCTGCAGTCAGCCAGAGAGATAATCTAACCTTCCTCTGCCTTCTTTTTCTATTCATTCCCTCCATGGATTAGATGATGCTCACTGCACTCAGGAAGGTAGTGTGCTTTACTCAGTCCACCAATTCAAATATAGTAATTGCTTCCAAAAACACCTGACAAACAGACCCAGAAATAGTGTTTAATCAGATATGTGAGTATCCTCTGGCAAAATCAAATTGACAGAAGAAATTAGCCATCACAATTCCACTCCTGTCAACTTGGCATTAATGCATACCTCCTTAATCTGTACTTAATCTCTAAAGAAAGACAATAACAAGGTCATTGTTGCAACATGATACAGCTATCCTGCATACAACCGAAAACACACGAACCCCTTCTAAAACAGGAGGTAAAGTCCTCGAGTGATGTTTCCTCTTCTCTTTGATGTCCATAACTTAAATACTGTGATGTAAAATTAACAATACTTAAATACTGTGATATAGTGTCAATAATACATCTTACGGTACATGATGAGAGAATAAGCAAAAAACAAAGATATTTAATATACACATACATAGGTAAAATATTTTTAAATGTAAAATATGTAACAAAATAAAATAAGGAGGAAATACTCATTGCATTTGTAGTCCTTGCTTCTGTAACTGGTCACGTGGTTATAGCTGGTATTTATAACTACTTTTTTCTACTACCCATTCTGTGTTTCCTTTGCCTTCAGGAAGTACCTCATCTCATTGTAGTTCTTTACATGGTGGAGTGATCCAAACTCTCATTCCTGAAGGCCCTGGGACATGAGTGGTCCTGGTTGGACTGAGTTGTAGTTTTCCATTGATTTTAATCACAGGGCATGATAATACTAAGAGACACCTGAAGGGATCTTCCATATTCCAGACATACTCTTACCTCCTTTGTGCAGTAGCAATCTGATTTCCCCTTAGTAGGCAGGATCACTTACCCCAGCCAGCACTTTCACTCACCTGTTGATCTAGAGGCATGAAGAGCCCAAAGTGGTTGGGCAGCAGTCTTACCTTCCAGTTTAACAGAGTCATTGTTGAGTTTTCTGGTAAAAGTATTAAGATCTCAAGGTCAGGAAAACATAAGGTCGTGACAAGAAGGAAAAATTCTTCCTCTACTGTTCAAGATTTTCCAGCTGGACAAAGAACCTAATTTAGGTGAGATGGATTAACAGGAGAAAAAAAATCTGAAGTTTGATGACGTGTGCACAGAGTCCCAATAATGAAATTGAGAACCAAAGAAATGACCAAGGCAGGCAGTTTTTAGACAAAGAGACCATATATCTGTAAGGAACTAACAGGACAAAGAAAATTTAACTTTGGGAGTTTCGATTAGGAATGAATTTCTAAATACCTTAGAATTTGGGCTACGATAATAAATAGTAAACATAACAAGGCTTGTTTATATAGTATTCTCAGCTTTAACTTTCCTATATCTCCGGTGATAAGGATGTCTCTTTACCTCCTGGTGCATGTAGGACACCTTTTACATGGGAGATTTATTTCTTGCTTTCATGGGGGCAGAGGAGGGACTGAGTTTCCTTCTTGTACAGACTATCTCTTAAGTAACTTTTATTTAAAATAACTAACATGCCATGGGGCTCCTGTGTGGCTCAGTCGGTTAGGCGTCTGACTCTTGATTTCAGCTCAGATCATGCTCGCACGGTGTGTGAGTTTGAGCCCTGCATCAGCTCTATGCTAATACTGTGGAGCTTGATTGGGATTCTCTCTCTCTCTCTCTCTCTCTCTCTCTGCCTTTCCCCAACTTCTGTGTGTGTGCATGCTCCCTCTCTTTCTCTCAAAAATAAACTTAAAATAATCAACATGCCAAAGTGGCACATTTCGGGGTGGCCTGCCCTTGGCCCTTATAGTTGCAAAAACAGGAAGCAAATATTTTGCTAGTGGTCCCAAGAGGTAATAGTGAGTGATGCCCCTCCATTTCTAACCCTTGATTCCTAGACCCATGAATCCTATCAGAGAAACAGCACCACATATTGTCCTTGCATTCCGAGCATATACAGCCTTCTGGAAAAGTTCGCCCTAGGCTTCCACTGTATTGCCACCTAGCTGACACTATATCTGAGTCTACGGAAGGCCATTCTACAGTTCTGTCAAGCCAGCTGATGGTGGGAAACAGGGCAAGACTAGTGAATTTTATGAGGATGGGCCCACTGCCACACTTTTGCTATGAAGTGAGTTCTTTCACTCGAAGCAGTGCTGTACAGACTACCATGATAATGCAGAAGGCGTTCTGTAAGTTCGTGCATGGTAGCTTTGTCATGGAAGAAAGGCAAATCTATATCCAGAGCAGGTGTCTATTCCAGTAAGAGCAAAATACCACCACTTCCAAGATGGAAGCAGGGCAGTATAATCAGCCCTTCCCTAGGTAGCTGGCTGATCTCTCTTGGGGATGGCACCGGATCAGGAACTCGGTGTTAGTGTCTTCTGCAGGCAGATGGGGCACTCAGTGGTGGCCATAGCCAGGTTAGCCTTGGTGGATGAAGGTGCATGTTGATGAGCTTCCTCATCATAACCTTCATCCCTGGATAACCTTCATCTCTCCCGCCACAGACACTTTGTTCATAAGGCCACTGGACAATGACGGGGGTGACTGGGGAAAGAGGCTGACTGGCATGTATAGAATAGGTCATCCTATCCATTCGATGATGAAAATTCTCCTCTGCTGAGGTCACGCTTTGGCCAGCATTCACACTGGAAACAAATATCATCATGTTTTTTTGCCCATTCAGAGAGGTCTCTCCACATAAGTCTTTCCCAGATTTCTTTGTCATCAATTTTCCGATCATGTTCCTTCTAAGTCCCTAAACACTCAGCAAAACCACTGGCCACAGCACATGTCTGGTAATTTCTTCTTACAAGCAAAGTATAAAGCAAGGTGCCCTGTTCCACGTTCTGCCCACTTGAGAGGATTTAGCTTCCCCATGGTCCCCTAGGGCTGCAATCACAGAGCTCTCCGAGTATGCCAGAGCTCCCCTCACATACTCATCTCTCACATATGTCCTCCAGACCCTCCCTGTGTGGGTGAAAAAGTCTCTAATGACAAATCCACTCTAAATTTCAATAGTCCTAGGCCTTTGAATCCCTTCATTGAGATTATAATGCACATTTAACCCCTTAGACTGGTGGAAAGGCCAGTGAGACTGAGGGATAGAGAGGTTGATATCACAGGAGGTGGAAAGGCTGCTTCTGCTGTGAGCAGGGAGATCTCTTCCACTTGCATTAGAATTTAGGGGTTCAGTGCACATGTCCCCATCTCAATTTACAGGATCTTGTTCTTTTTCAATCAATGCCCACACTTTAACAATAGACACTCAGAGAGGCTGGGAGTTCAGCTTAAGTTGTAATTTGGCTGGTTCCTTTATGAGGTTCTGCATTTGATTTTCTGCAGTGTCAGCCCCATGGCTACAGAAGATAAGGCTCTCCTTCAGGGCAAAGGGAGACGCCCTCAGGTCATTTATGTGATACTTGAATTGGGAATTTGAATCCCTGAGCTCATCCTTTTCTTTCATCACTTTGTCCAGTGACATTAGGGGCAACTTGCCAATCTCATTATATTTGTATAATTTTTCAGCTATGTTTTAAAGTATTATATACACATTCAGTCACTCAGCTCCTTGCTTCCTGTAAGTGGCTGATTATCAACATCCAGCGCAGTTATTTTGCGTATCTCTGTTGCCAGATCATGCCATGGACCATCAGTGCTCTCTTTACTATTGGCAATAAAACCATTAGTGTCTTTTCATCTAATCAGATTTTTTTTTAAAAAATGTTTTATTTATTTCTGAGACAGAGAGAGACAACGTGAGCAGGGGAGGGTCAGAGAGAGAGGGAGATACAGAATCTGAAACAGGCTCCAGGCTCTAGCTAGCTGTCAGCACAGAGCCCGACATGGGGCTCGAACCCAGGAACCTTGAGATCATGACCTTAGCCGAAGTCAGATGCTTAACCGACTGAGCCACACAGGCACCCCTCATCTAATCAGATTTGAACCCCAATTCGAGAAACCCCAGAACCGGTTCAGAAAACTCAACCTTAAAATTCTGTTGCAGTAGAGCCGCTCTTGGTGCCCAAATCTGTACTTGCAAGGGTTCTCCAGAGAAGCAGAGCCAAATGTGTGTGTGTGTGTGTGTATAAAATCTATTAAAAATATACTTATGTATATAAAATATATACATATACATACATATATATGCACATATATGTAATATTTACAATACACAATATAATATATGAAATGAGATTTATTATGAGGAATTGTCTCATGTGATTGCAGAGGCTAGGTTCCATGGTGTGCCATCTATATGCCAGATACCCAGGGATACCCATGCTGTAAATTCTAGTCCTAGTCCTAAGGAGTGCCAGTGGTAGGTTTCAGTCCAAGGGCAGGAGACTAATGTCAGGTCATACAGTTGGCAGGGGGCGGGAAAGATTGAGAGAGAGAGAGAAAGAGCTAGTTCAACCTTCCTCAGTCTTTTTGTTCTATTCAGGCCCTTAATGGATTGGATGATGCGAACCCACGTACAGGAGGGAATCTATTTTACCCAGTCCACCAATTTAACTGTTAATGCCTTCCATCTGGAAACAAGCTCACAGATACACCCTAAAATAATATTTAACCAGATTTGTGGCCATCCATTGGCCTAGTCAAGTTGACCCATAAAATTAACCATCATAGCCATGCACAAATATCTCAGAAAAATTATTCTTAAATAATTACTCTTAATCTTTTATTTTAATGAAAGAATTACTCCTAGAATTACTTGTAATCCTTGATTTTGAAAACATTTTTGTTTTTAAGTGAAAAGGACTATCAGTTCCAAAAACTCTTACACTTTGATCATGTGAGGCCGTATCTATGGATAAAAATGGAATTTGTGATTTGAATTGTGTTATTTTGCCTAAGTGTGTGATTTCATGAGGTATGACCTTTGTCATATTTCTGGAAATGTAGTCCACACTCAGAAATCTTGTAATAAAATATGTTTGAAAAAAATTGTAATAAAATGCATTTTTTTGTATGACCAAAATATAAGAACCCTCTATCGGTATTTCAGTCACAAAATAGCGATACTTGGTATTAAGGCTCTGTAGGCAGGAGAGGGGCTTCTAAATCCTCACACAAACATGAAATGCTGTTTGGTCTACATTCAGCGTTCTTCTTATCTTCCAGAAGTTTCTCATCTTTAAAAACTAGTGAGTTACATAGCAGATTGAAAACTGCTTCACAGATACCTAGTGATTTCTTGTACGTGTCTCGTCCACTTATTCATTTATTCTTTCAAAAGAATTGCTTGAGAAACTACAGTATGGTAGTGGACAAGGGTATGGCTGCTTTCACCAGATCAGTCCTGCTTCACTCTTTTATATTTCAGACTTCTGCAAAAGATTTCTGTGACCGAAAAACATGAAAATCACTGGTGTGGATAATAATAAAGTACCAAAATTACCACTCCCTCATCTTGTCAGCTAAAATTTCAATGGATTTACACACATTTTCAGTCTCTGGTGAAGTTACATGGCTTTGGATTCTTCTTGTACTACATCGTGTTGTGAAATTCTCAGTGTCTTCCAAAGTGAATTGCTGTGGTTTCCCAATTGAGGAAATGATCCAAAGCGTGGGTAATGAATGCGTTTTGTCTCTGGTACTCAGGAAAGATCACAAACCTGTGACGTTTCCTGTCTATTATCATGAACCTCACACTTCTTTCCAAATATCATAAATGGTAAAAAAGAGGATAGCTCCAAATAGCTTGCAGAGATGGCTAATTCTAATTAAATTTTATGTTGATATTTTGGTTTTCTGTAAAGCTCTGCTTTTGTATCTGAGCACAAGGCTGACTGCCCTGACTGGCTACTGAACAGTGTTGTTATATCATTTATGTCATTTCTTTTTATGGTAAGTTGACTAACAGTACTTACATGGTTATTTAAATATAAAGATGTCCCTTGACTTCTCTAAATTTCTATTTTTTCATTTGTAAATTTGTGGCATCTTTATTTTTTTAATTGTTTATTTTTGAAAGAGAAAGAGAGAGACAGAGCATGCGTGGGAGACAAGCACAGAGAGAGGGAGACTCAGAATCTGAAGCAGGCTCCAGGCTCTGAGCTGTCAGCAGAGCCCCACGTGGGGCTTGAACTCACGAGTGTTGAGATCATGACCTGAGCCAAAGTCGGACACCTAACTGACCGAGCCACCCAAGTGCCCCTTAAAATTTTTAAGGTATCTCTATACCCAACGTGGGGCTCAAACTACAACCCCGAAATCAAGAGTTCCATGCTCTACACTGAGCCATCCATGTACCCCTATTTGTGGCGTCTTTGATTGAATTTTGGGAATGCTTGAATTCCATTTTGGCCAAAAGGATAAGATTTGAATAGACAAGGAGGGAAAATTCTGAGCTAGCAAGGAAGACAAAAGGTATTCAAAACATCTAAATCCATCAGTGAACTCCAAAAATAAACTGCCAGTTTCTTTCTTAGCTGTTGGTTAAAACTGATAGAAGTTCACTGTTTCTCCAGAGTACAGCAGCTAATTGTAGCTCAACCACTAAACCCCCTCCCCGAAAAAACAACCGGCTCTTCTAAACTGACCAAAATGTTTCCCTCATTTCAGTCTTGCTTATCAAAATCCAGATCTGCTTTTTTCTCTTAAGTCCAACAGAAGCAGCCACCTATAAGAACAGCATTCTATATTTTTATACATTTCATTTCATATAAAAGTATGCTGCTGTGGATCTATGGACACATACACACACGCATACACACATATACATCGCCCTGCCGGATCTATCGGGAGCAAAATACTAAAAATTATGGGAATTTGGAAGTTTGTAAGACTGGGATATATTTATCGGTTTTTAAAAAAATCTAAGTAAGCTCAAATGAAGATAGATAGATAGATAGATAGATAGATAGATAGATAGATAGATAAGCTCAAATGTCCATGAACTCCTTTTTCACATGGTCTGTCTTTTTAAGGTCATCAAGAATGAAAGAAGCCTTGTCAGTGGGAAGAGTTCAGAATATTTGGCATAACTTTTCTAGAAAGGCTGAATTGGAGTTTTTCTTCTAAAAAGCATGCAGACTGGGGCTTCATCAGCAGAGGACACACTAGTATCTGAGCTGCCACTATAAACAAGTTAGCACAGACACACAGAATATTTACTTAGGTTAGAGTGCTAAGTAGCTTAAAGGGCTTGGGACTCAGCACTTCTTCAAACTGTGGGGCCTCTTCCCTACTTTCTAAGTGAGAGGATTGCATGTTCCTTACATCTCAGTTGTAAAGTTTCCCAAGTAGAGACCATGGGCCTGCCTCTGGGACTCAGTCCCCATCACTGGAGAAGATATACTATGTTTCTAATTGTCTTCTTTCTGAACTCAACAAACTTTTTCTTTTCTTTTTTTTTTTTAATGTTTTATTTATTTCTAGGAGAGAGAGAGAGACAGCGTGAACAGGGGAGGGTCGGAGAGAGAGGGAGTCACAGACTGAAGCAGGCTCCAGGCTCTGAGCTGGCAGTCAGCACAGAGCCCGACGCGAGGCTCGAACCCACGAACCGCGAGATCATGACCTAAGCGAAAGTTGGACACTTAACTGACTAAGCCACCCAGGCACCCCTCAACAAACTTTTTCTTAAAATACCAGATAGTAAATATTTTAAGCTCTGTGGGTTGTAAGACCTCTGTAACTACTATTCAACTTTACTGCTTGTTGCCCTAAGTCAGCCATAGACAATATGTAAACAAAGGAGTGTGGCTGTGTTCTAATAAATGGCATTTGTGGGGGCCTAGGTGGCTGAGTTGGTTGAACATCCAACTCTTGATTTTGGCTCAGGTCATGATCTCAGGGTTGTGGGATCAAGCCCTGTATTGGGCTCTGTGCTGAGAACTCCATGGTTTTCCATTTCTCTCTCTGTTTCTCTCTTGCTCTGACTCTTTTCCTTCTTCTCTCCTCATTTTCTAATTATCTTACTCTCAACTCTGGTGCCTTATCTTTCTCATGCGCTATGACATGCTGCTTATTCATTTGGACTAACTCGTTTCTCTCTCAAGTCTCTATGTTCCACCATCTCCTTTCCTTTTTCACTCTGTAGTCTACAAGTAGAGCTTAGTGAGCCAGTCGTCAAACCAGGGCAGTGTTCCTCTCACCCTAACCACACCTGAGGATGTCACAGTCAGAAGCCACATTCTCTTTAAATGATGTGGAGCACCTGGCTCTTGGATTCCTAGCAGTGCTCTCTATGGAAGAAAGAAGGAACAGTAAGGAGGCCTAGGTTAGGGGCAGGGAGGCTTGATTTCTAGAGGGATGGCTGTTTCATCCCTCTGTCTTAGGCTGAGGGTCTTATCATTGTCTTCAGGGCCAGAATGGGAGTTACTTGACATTAGAGTGGCACAGCTAACTACCGTGTAGTGTGATACACTGACCAGTGCAAGGCCTGTGGCAGACTGTTACCATAGTCTATCTGCTCACCTCTTATTAGCTGTAAAAAAAAAGGGGGGTGAGGGGGTTGCTGGACATACATCCACCTCAATCATGAATCTTGACAGTTTCCTCCTCCCACAACTTTATTACAGTGGGCTTTTATAGGAACTTCGATTGAGTCTGTAGGAACTTAGCAGAGAGCAGAGCTCTAAGAAAATAAGACCCAGGACAGAACAACAAAATTGTCTAGGATGGCCTGGTAAAATTGTGGGAAGCTTTAGGCAGCCAGAGCTCAGAATGAGGACTCTGAGTGCCTGAAGGAATAGAATAAGTCAATAGATAATTCTCTATCACAGAATTGCCTGGGGTAGGTTATACAGTGATGTTTTAAATATGAGAAATAAGGAAAAAGGGTTGCTATGTGTGACTTCAGTTTGAAAACTGCTAATCAAGATTGGCTCGTCTGTAGCCTAGCTATAGCTACACTGTTAAATTGTAGAAGGCCAGTTGCTAACCTTCCTGTAATAACGTCCAATTATATACCAGGCCCCATGTCAAGTGCCTAAAACACAGAGATAAAAAGGCATACTCTTGGGAGCCACTCCTGGGTGGCTCAGTCGGCTAAATGTCCAACTTCAGCTCAGGTCATGATCTCATAGTTCGTGGTTTCGAGCCCCTCATTGGGCTTTCTGCTGATAACTCAGAGCCTGGAGCCTGCTTCAGATTCTGTATCTCCCTCTCTCTCTGACCCTCCCCTGCTTGCACTCTGTCTCTCAAAAATAAATGTTAAAAAAAAAATTTTAAAAGGCATACTCTCTCTCCATAAGGAATTTGCCATTTACCTGTTTCTTTCCTAATAGACTATTAAAACAATGTACAGTATCCTATGTGAACACACAGAAGGGGTGCCTCCTCTTTTAATCAAGTAATGCTTCCTGGATTATGTATGCTATACTTGACATGCGATTTAAACAAATACTTCAGATTGAAGGAGTAGTGAGATGACGTGGTCTAAGGTTGATACAAGCATGATACACTCTCCGAACCAATAAAGTTCAGTGTGGCTGCAGAGGATAGTGAGGTGTGACCTTGCTCAAGAAGCGATGTGAGCAGGGTGTGCCAGAGATGGCAGCACTTGTGGGCTGACCAGTGACCCTGACTGATGTGCCTCACAAAACATTGAGTCCCACGGCCGCCCCAGAAACCTCACAGTATCCTCCATGGGATCGGCCACCTAGCCAAGTGGAAGCAATGAGTCAGTCTAATTTGGGCATAAATGTCCATGTGACCTCATTTGTGCCATTATGCTCATGAGGCCTGGGGACATCCAGTTTACATAAGGTTGATTTCCAGCCAGGGCATTAGGGCATTTGTGGGTTACACACACAAAAATCCCTTACTGCCCTTTCCTATTTAGGTTTGAAGGTTAAAGTTACAAATAACTAATGAGAAAAAGGAATACCAAGAGTGTGGCTACCAGTTGAGGGAGGGGATCTGTCAAGCCCTCCAGCAAGGACAGTCCAGCTAAAGGCCTTTACGCAGAACTTGTATTGATACACAACGTAGTTGGGTGCTAAGGACCCCTGGAGCTCCCGGCTGCTAGCTGATAGTAACATCTTCTTCGAGCTTATGTCCATACACACATGGAACAGCCTCTTGCCTATAATTCAAATGTTCTGATTACTAGAGAATTTGGTGTCTCGTATTGCAAGTTTCAAAGAATAACGGATACTTGGCACTAAAATGAGATTAAATTTCTCCGTCCGTTTACCTAACTCCATTTTTGTTTTTCATTCAGTTGCTCCAGTGTGAGTTCTTCAGAACAGTTGTTTCATTTGAATCAGCTTGGAAAATACCCAGGTAAGGAGGCGGTTTTTGTCATCGTTGTCATTTGTTGTACAACTTCTCAGAGGCTTCACTATGCCAATATGAATTCTGGATCTACAAGAGAGGTTTATTTTATACATCCTCTGTTCCCCACATGACTTTAAACCTTCTGTAAGGCCAGAGATTATGTCTGTTGCTCATTACTATATCCACATATCAATTGCCTTACCTGGCACCTAGTAGGCACTTTAAATATTTGTAAAATGAATGAATAACCATTTCAAAGGCTGATGTTCCAAGAAAAACATTACTCAAATATATTAAGCAAATCTTTCTTTCAAAGACCAGCTGGCTAATTTTACCACATTTATTTTTCATGTCTAACCTGTAAAGCATTTTGATAGAATCTATATCGGTAGCATCTACACTGATGCCAGAAAGTATCAAGATACCACATTGAGGCAACAGGAAATTTTCAGAGACAGTTACTAGGCAATAATCCTGCATCCTGACTAATTTTTATTCTGCTCCTAACACATTTTTTTGTTTTTGTTAACTGGATATAAGCTATGTAGTAAAAAAGTACTATATAATGATCAAAGAATGATTGTTTTCCAAAATCTCCCTGAGAATATTGGGGAAAGTAAGTTTGGTTGGTTGTTGGTTTTCGATTTTAGTAGCTTCTCAAACAAAAATAGGATCTCTTGGGAATGGAGATATTTTATAAATAAATTGGATATGCATCCTGGATATCCATGCATTCTGGGTGACAGATGCTAAGTTCAGAAACCTTTTGTCACTTTTTATTGGGAGCACCATCTTGCAATGCACAATATGCTAATATGTCCTCCTATGATTAGAAGAATCACTGCCAGTTACTGATGTGAACAGACAGCAACTGCTAATCCCAAAGCTCAGTTGTTTAGATCATGAAATGAAAACCCCTTAATTAAACCCCATAGCCAATTTATAATCACCCATGCAGAGGGCATTCCTAATAATTTTTGCTATAAGCATGAAGTAAAGTCCTTGGCATCTGTTCTTCTGTGATGATTCAGTTTAGGAACTCTACCACCATGAGTGAAATGAGTGCACTGTACGGCGGGAGGGCGGGAGCAGGTAAAGGAAGGGATTCTTGCTTTTTTTTCTTCAGCTGTGAATCTCAAGCAGATCTTTGCACCATGTAAAGTGGTCTCTATGTTCTGCTGGTAAGGTTAATGAATTGAGTTCTCTTCTCTGAAAGTGTTGAAAGATTCAAATATTTGTGTCTGCTTGCCTGTTTCTTTAAATGATGCAGGCTAAGAGAAAGTAAAGTCATAGCAGTAAGAATTGAGAAGATGTTGCTATTTGTGCCATGCCTCAGTCATGTGGCCACCTGAATGTGGCCTGGAAGAATTTCCTGGCCTGTGAAGGATACATGGCTTTAACTGGGGTGCCAGTTCGGATGGTTTGTAGCTGCCTGAAAAAGAACGTTAGGCAAGATTCTGTCGTGGTCTTGAGGTAGTTGGGAAAGGTTGCCTTGATTAAAGTGCATGTCATGGGGGGATTGCTAGTCTAATGATTCCAAATCTATGATCTTCTAGTTATTGCAAGTACTTCATATGGGGAAGCATATGCACTGAACCACATTAAATGTGAAACTTGTCAGAATTCTGGAACAGTATATGTCTCCGAAATAACATCAGCACACTGATTAAGCGTTATTTCTTTTCCACGTCTAGGCTTACTGCAGGTAAATGCTCTACTACAAGAGCAGTATGGTTGTGTGCATGTGGATAATGAATTATAAGCTATAACTGTGTCTTTAATACTCCTTGGTATGCGGGACTCCCATTGGCCTCAGGCTATGCGAAGTAAGGTTCAAAAGGCTTCCTTGCATAGAAGTTTTCAAACTTTCTTACTCCTCTATTTGACTAATTCTGTGGAGCCCTAGGAGTCCATGAAAGTGTCTCCAGGGCTACTGCAGGGGCTTATGGGTATGGTTCCAGGCTCTTCACCCATGCCAATAGGTGTGCTTTCAAACTTAAATGAAAAACATCTGAGCACATTGTTGTTCTTTTAGCAGAAGAATTTGCTTAAAAGATGTATTTAACCACTGATTTAGACTCCGGTTTGTTTTCTGATTATGTTTTGGGAATTATGTCCTAGAACCTTTCATGAAATTACTGTTATTTGTTTGTTTGTTTGTTTGTTTGTTTATAAATAAGCTTTACACCCAACGTGGGGCTTGAACTCACAACTCTCAGATTGAGCTGCATGCTCTACTGACAGAGTCAGTATGGTGCCCCATGAGATCACTATTTTAAATATTAATCTCTAAGAATACACTGAGTTACCAATTCCCAAATGATGTATCAAAACAGGCTTCCTATTTGGATAGCCTAATTGATCTTTTACTCTTTCCACTGAAGCTCTCCTTCTGAAAATGAGAATGGGCTACTTAGTATTGAGAGTGAAGGAAACGGTCTTGCTAAGGAAGAGTACCAATCCCCTCAGTACCCAATTATAATACTGTGTATATTTAATTTCATTAGCCCTCCTCTATTTACTGTAACCATTGGTTTGCTAGAATTCTTTTGTGTGAGTTTGGGAGAGGCTATGATTAAATTTTTAATAATTTCACAAGCCAAGCATGAAACAGTCATTATTTTAAAGTATAAATGATGCAAATTTACAACTAAATAAATTATATTAAAAACAAAGACAATAGGGGTGCCTGGCTGGCTCAGTCTGTAAAGCATGTGACTCTTGAGCTTGGGGTTGTGAGTTCAAGTCCCACGTTGGATATGGAGCCTACTTAAAAGAATAAAAATAATAACTTAAAAAAAAAAAAACAAACTAAATAAATACTCAAAACGCATAACTTCCCAATGATTCTGCAAAATTTTTACTGTTATCTATGCTCTTGAGATTATGTACACCTCTTGCGTGTGTGTGGTGGAAATACCTATAATGGTGTGATGTTCTGTATCTCTTCTCAACCCCTTGTCAGGTAGGTCATGTTCATTGCATGAAATCAGAAAGCAGCAAATGCTACAAATTATAGTTATCCTCTTCCTTAATTTGAAGTGATGTTTCTACTCTCCCTTTATCCAGACTTATCTGCTTTCTCTCCAGTTTCCACAGTGTATTTTTTTCTTTAATGAGACAAATCATCCTGTGCTAAGGAGTGAAAGAAAAATAGAGTCATCCTGTGTTATTTCTTTGGATAGTTTTCTCCCAGTACAAACCACTGTTGAGTGTGTGTCTCTCTTCTCACCTAATGGGATTTTTTCATAGGGATGATAGGCTGCACTGACTGACCCCTCTAGAGCTATATGGTTGAGTTTGTGAAATGAATGACACGAAGAAATGGTTCACATCATGATGGTAACTGACTGAACTAACTAGATTTTCTCACCTGGAAGCTGAAATCTTGCAGTGGTTTGCCAGCTCACTCTTGATTTTAAACCCTGATCCCTTTAGGCATTCATTCTAGGGTAATTAATATCTGATTGGAAAATTGTTATCTGAAGTTATCAAGACAGCATCTTAAACATCTCTACTTGTTCAGAGAGTGCTTTGTGGTAACCAGACTATTTCCAGGAAGACCTATGGAAACATGGTGATCCTTAGTATTTCTCTAGTGCTATCGTGTCTGGTAGCAATTTCTAGGTGATATAAAGTAAGAATTCAGGGTAGATGATGCTACTTATGCATAGACACGTGCACTTCCCAGGTCAAGGTTGAGTCTAGGAGTCAGAATTGGTGAAAGAAGTAATACTAAAAATACATGTAGTTAAGTGCAACGATTATTTCACTCTCAGCAAGTTAATCATGGTCCAGGGGTGTTTGCTAAGGTCTCCTTCAGATTTTGATACAGCAAAAATAAGCACAGCAAAATATATTTTGCCCTCATGGGATTTTTATCAGTTTCTCTCTAATAGCTTTCTAGCTTGGTAGGTACTTATTAAGTCATCATTTTAAGGCAGGTGGCATTGCTATATATATAGTCAATGGAAATAACATCCTTTTATCTTCAGAAAATCAAGCTATTTGTTTGTTTGTAATCAACATTTTCCTCATCCTTATGGGTCCTTGTTTGGAGGGGATAGAGTCTTCATAATTATTGCTGCAATAACTTGCCAAATAAGCTTTCATAATTCAGTAGAAACATTAATAAATCATGATAGGAGAAGAATAATACTGATAGAATAAAGCCAAAACAGATGGTTAGTTGCCAGTTAGTTCTTAGTTACTCAACAGTAACAGGAAAATATTTGACTATAAGAACTCCAACTTCAGTCTGGAAATTGGAGGCGCATGTTCCTAAATGTCCAAATAAGAAAGGCCTTTAAAGTGATAGGAACTCATTACTTTGGTAGGTGGCTGATCACTCACTTTTTAGCCTCCTACCGAGAGGGCCATTAGTGCTTGTTTTTCCATGGTTTTGCAGGATGAGTTTCCTAATGTCAGACAGAATGTGCAACGTAGATGTGTAAAGACACCAGTAAATGGCTGATTTCCCAATAAGTTTCATTCAAACTTGAAGTGCAAACATTGGCTCCTCACTTTCCTATCACAAATATATCCACATCATACTGAGTTTCTAGATGTAAGAGAGTTCCAGAGTGGTTCCCCTAGTCTCTTCTAAACAACTATTAGCTTTTCTTTCCTTTTTTAAAAGCATTTATTTATTTATTTATTTATTTATTTATTTAATTATTGTGTGAGAGAGAGAGAGTGCACGTGAGCAGAAGAGGGTCAGGGAGAGAGGGTGAAGGAGAGAATCCCAAGCAGGTTCCGTGCTGACATGTCAGTGGAGAGCCTGATGAGAGGCTCAAACCCACGAACTGTGAGATCATGACCTGAGCTGAAACCAAGAGTTGGTCGCTCAACCCTCTGAGCCACACAGGTGCCCCCAACTGTTTGCTTTTCAGCTGCCCTGAGTCTCATTGCCACATTTCTCCTGGTGACTCAGGAACACAATTCAGGAATACTCTACAAAATGTGGGACAATCCCAACCAATAAATCCTGTGTCCGCCATATGACTTTTGAATTTCCCCCTGGATATTCATGTAGCTAGCATAAAAGAAAAAACAAAGCTAGTAATAACAATCTAAATCTGGAGCACCTGGATGGCTCAGTTGGTGGAGTGTGTGACTCTTGCTGTCAGGGTTCTGAGTTTGAGCCTCATGTTGGATGTAGAGATTCCTTAAAAATAAAAACTTAAGGGGCACCTGGGTGGCTCAATTAGTTAAGGGTCCGACTTCAGCTCAGGTCATGATCTCATGGTTCATGGGTTTGAGCCCCACATTGGGCTCTGTGCTCACAGCTAGCTCAGAGCCTAGAGCCTACTTTGGGATCCTGTGTCTCCCTCTCTCTGGCCCTCCCTTGCTCACGCTGTCTCTCTCTCTCAGAAATAATTTTTTTAGGGGCGCCTGGGTGGCTTAGTCGGTTAAGCGTCCGACTCGCAGGTCATGATCTCGCGGTTCGTGGGTTTGGAGCCCGTGTCGGGCTCTGTGCTGACTGCCAGCTCAGAGCCTGGAGCCTGTTTCAGTCTCTGACTCCCTCTCTCTCTGACCCTCCCCTGCTCATGCTGTCTCTCTCTCTCTTAGAAATAAATTTAAAAAAATAAAAATTAAAAAAAAGAAATAATTTTTTTAAAAAATTAAAAACTTTAAAAAAAATCTTGAATCTAGACTTCAAATGTTTTGCTTACAAACATAAGACATTTTTTCCACATGTTTAAAAGACACTGAATTTTTGAGGTATAAAACTACCAAGTAAATTAAGGGAAGACTGTACTTTCTTTTGTTTAGAAAGTTACAAACTTATTCATCACTCTGGAAAATGATATCACCATTAATAATGCCACATGTGGTATTTGAGTCATTAGTACAAGACACTTGGATCAGGCAGTATTTATAGCTGTCACATTCATGGTGATGTGTGACATTAGGTACAAGCATCTGATAACTTTGCCATAGCTTCTGGCATAGTTTTGTCCAAGTATATGTACACTGAAGTATGTATTATCTCATTATAAAATAGTTATCTTGTATTATTTTTATTACAGTTGAGGCAATATATCTATTTCAAAAATAAGTATGTAGTTAGGTTTAGGTTTTCTGGGAATTTAATTTCAGTATAGTAAGGGAGAGAACTATTGTGTGTTTGATGTTAAGAAGGAAAAAGAACATTCAGTCTTACAGGACTGAAAAATACTGGTATACATCAAACTCCTGACTGCACTACAAAACGCCAGAAAGGCAATTCAGTATGTGCCTGAATGGATGACATTTCACGGTGTGACATGTGTACCTCTATCATCACAGCCCGTATGTACTTGCCACCTCAAAATGCAGCCCCTTTAAATGAATAGAGTAATGTACAAAGGAGTAAACGTGTAATAGAGCCAGGATTTGAATCTCTCGGTATAGCCCATTAAGTCATACAGTTTCTTACACCCCATATATGTGACTACAGGTTCTTCAGGAAGGTGCATTCTCAATCCCCAATGTCCTCCAGTGAGAGATTTTTTTTATTGCCACATCTGTCGTTTAGTACAATTTATATGACAAATAAAAGAAGATTCAATTCAAGCCTGCTTAAATAGTAAGAAATTTATTGCCAGAGGTAAGATGGCTCCAGAATTTTATCTAGTAGCTCAAGTATGTCACCTAGCCCTTCCTTGATTTCTTTTTGATAGTTCACTCTGCTTTTGAGGTAACCAGTTAATTCTTTAGATGGTCCTCTTCTGCTTGCACAATCTCTGTCATTATCAACCAGGGCTGTAAACTTTCTGCACCATTTCCAGAGAGTGGGAACATCTCTTCCTCTACTATTGAACAAATTTCCATGATATTCTATGCCTTCCTCTGACTCAATCCTTATGACATAAATAATCATATACCGGTTGTCTTTGGTCACTTAGGACTTACCCAAGGATCCCACCTAAAGTAAATTTTACCTAACCTGCATGGCAGCTACACAGTTAGGAGAGCAATAAAAAGGGGTTCAGGAGGCAACAAACTCTGTTTCCCCACTATTTGTCATCTTAGCCTTAGTGTGCAATTGGTCTTAAAGGAATTAATGCCTGACAAGATGAGCTGTACTAGTTTTTATGAGGTAGACTCCTTCATTTTCTATTTGTTTTTACCATCATTCATTCTCCAAAGGAATTTATACATGCCACATATATTACTATGGAAAAAGAAAACATGTACTCTTTAAAAATAATCTGTACTAAAGAATGTTCTGAGGGAAGCCAGTTGCCAGGTTATAAAGATGCTCAAGAAGCCTATGGAAAGATCCACAAGGTAAGGAACTAAGGCCTTCCAACAACCATGTCAATGAATTTGGAAGCCCATTCTTCCCCACGTGACTACATGCCCAGTTGCAACCTGATTGTAAACTTATGAGTGATTCTGGTGAAAGAAATTGAAGAAGATAACAATCAGAAAAATATCCCATGTTCATATTGGAAGAATTAATATTGTTAATATGTCCATACCACCTAAAGCCATGTAAGAGATTCAATGTGATCTCTAACAAAATTGCACTGGCTTTGGAGCACTTGGGTGGCTCCTGATGGCTGGTTGAGTGTCTGACTTCAGCTCAGGTCATGATCTCACAGTTTGTGAGTTTGAGCCCTGAGACAAGAGATAACAAGTATGGGTAAGGCTGTAGAGAAAAGGAAAACTTTGTGCACCATTGGTGAGGATATAAATTATTACAGCTACTATAGAAAACAGTACAGAGATTCCTCAAAAAATTAAAAATAGCGATACCATATGATCCAGCAATCTCAATTCTGGATATACCTTCCGAAAAAATGAAATCAGAATTTTGAAGAGAGATCTGCATTCCTATGTTTACTGCAGCATTATTCACAACAACAAAGTTACAGGAACAACCTGATTGCCTATCAGTGCATGAATGAATAAAAAAGATACCACACAGGCACACACTACACACACACACACACACACACACACCTCACAGGAATATTATTCAGCCACAAAAAAAAGGGTAATTCTGCCATTTATGACAACATGGATGGACCTTGAGGGTATTATTTTACAAAGTGAAGTAAGTCAGAGAAAGACAAATACTGTATGATATTCTTTGTATGTGAAATCTGTAAAATCCAAACTTGTAGAAACAGAGAAGAGAATGATAGTGATTATCAGGGGCTGGGAGGTGAGGAGAGGTTGGTCAAAGAGCACAGTCTTCCAGTTAGAAGATGAAAGAGTTCGGGGCGCCTGGGTGGCTTAGTCGGTTAAGCGTCCGACTTTCGCTTAGGTCATGATCTCGCGGTTCGTGGGTTGGAGCCCCGCGTCGGGCTCTGTGCTGACTGCCAGCTCAGAGCCTGGAACCTGTTTCAGTCTGTGACTCCCTCTCTCTCCTGACCCTCCCTGCTCACGCTGTCTCTCTCTCTCTCTCCTAGAAATAAATTAAAAAAAACATTAAAAAAAAAAAAAAGAAGAAGAAGATGAAAGAGTTCTGGGACTCTAATGCATAGCAATGTGATTATTGTTAACAATACTCTATTGTATACTTGGAAGTTGCCAAGAGAGTAGATCTTAAATGTTCTCACCACAAAAAAGAAATCATAATTATATGATGTGATTGTAAAGATGGTAATCATATTACATATTTAAGTTTATCAAATCAATGTATTGTATACCTTAAACTTAACATAATATTATATGTCAATTATGTCTCAGTAAAGCTGGAAGGAAAATTATCAGGGATAAAGGCAGTCATCACATAATGATAAAGGAGTCAATTCTCCAAGAAGACAACAATCCTTAATGCATATACCTCTAACAATATAGTGGCAAGATATGTTTGACAAAAACTAAGAAATCCACATGGAGAAATGAGTGAATTCACTGTTGTAGTTGGATCCTCCAACACCCCTCTATCAATAATTGATAGATCCAACAAGAAGGAAATTAATAAGAACATAGTTAAACAGAATAGCCCCATCAATCAATTGGATCGAATTGATATCTATAGACTATTTCATCCAACAAAAGCAGGAAACACATTCTTCTCTAGCTCATTGGAACATTTTCTGTTTGTATAACGCATTCTGAGACGTAAAACACACCTTGGCAAATTTAAAAGTATTGAAACTATACAATATATGCTCTAGGAACACATGGAATTAAAATGAACTTTGCAAAATCACAGATTATTTGCAAATAATACGAGCTTCAAAATAACACTTGGATCAAAGAAGAAGCCTCAAGAAACTAACAAATATTTTGAAATAAATGAGATAGAAGCTACAACTTTTCAAAATGTGTGGGGTGCAGCAGTGGCTAGAGGGAAATTTATAGCATTGAATGCATATATTAGATAAGAAAAATCTAAAATCAATAATCTAAGCTTATACTTTAGGAAACTGAAAAAGAAGAGGAAATCAAACAATCCACATTAAGCAAAAGAAAACAAATAATAAAATGTGAATATACAATTTTAAGACCATGGTATAGCATTCCATTTGTGCAGGTGTCCATTGATAATTTTTTCTATAAATACTTGTCATTCTTCTGCTTATGTTTATTCCTAAGTATTTAATATTTCTGAAAAGCACCACAATGTGTCTCTATGTGGGCTTACTATATTTTATGTTTTTGTATATGTTCTGAAGGATATTCAGTACATTCTTCAGAGCATTTAAGTCTTCATTTGTGGAAAATTCTAGTTATCTCATTATTTTACCTTAAATATTGTTTCACTCCACTCCCTTTGTTCATGCTCTCTGGAACTCTGATTTTAACGATGTTGAAATTTATATACTTATTGTACATTTCCCTTCATTCATCTTTGATGTGGCACCTGTTTTTCTCTTTATACTCTTCTGGTGAAATTTTGCAAGTGGGCTGTCCAGTTAATCAGTTCACTCTTTTGATTTGGTTTTTTTTTTATATACTATTTTTATGTACTATCTATTCATTTGATCAATATTCAATAACTATGTGTTGAATCAAGCATACTGTTATGTCATTACATTACATGTGCCTGTTACATATTAATGAGTGCCAAAAGAGAAACAAAAGTATACTTAGAGAATGGAAAGTGAGGGAGGTACTCTTTTAGATAGAGTGATTAGACAGGCCTTTCGGAGGAAGTGACACCTGAATAGGGGTTTCAGTCAAAGGAAGAGTGTGGATGCAGTGTACTTGACTCAAGATTAGATGCAAATGCACTAAGGGGAACATGCAATGACAAAGAAGTCACTGTGACTAGAGCCTATTGAGGAAAAAGAGAATGAAAAGAGGGTGAAAGTTGAACTTGGACAGATTATACAGAATACTCAAGGTCATCAGGAGGGCTTTTGATTTTATTCATGTGGGCCAATCAGCCGGTGGAGTGTTTTGAACAGGGGAGAGCCATAAACTTGTTTACATTATTAGTGCATCTCTCGTGGTACCTGTTAAGAACAGGTTTTGAGGGGACAATTTTGGGAGCATGGAGACCAATTAGGAGACAACTATGTTAACTCCAGCAGGAAATGATGGTGGTTTGGTGTTATAGACCAAATGTTTCCTTTTTTTCATTAATTTTTTAATGTTTATTTATTTTTGAGAGAGACAGAGAGAGAGCGAGAGAGCCGGGGAGGGCCAGAGAGAGAGAGAGACACAGAATCTGAAGCAGGCTTCAGACTCTGAGCTGTCAGCATAGAGCCCAACACAGGGCTCGAACCCACAAACCACAAGATCATGACCTGAGTCAGACACTTAACTGACTGAGTCACCCAGGCACTCCTGGACCGCATGTATCTATACCCCCAAAATTCATAAGGTGAAATTCCCCAATTCCCCATCATTTTTTAAATGTTTGTTTGTTGAGAGAGAGAAGGAGAAAAAAGGCAAGCAGGAGAAGGGCAGAAAGAGAGGGAGGCGGAATCCCAAGCAGGCTCCACGCTGTTGGCACTTAGCCCCACGCGGGGCTTCATCCTACCATCTGTGATATCATGACTTGAGCTGAAATCAAGAGTCAGTCGCTTAATAGACTGAGCCACCCAGGAACCCCTCCAGTCCTCCATTATGACAATTTTAGGAGGTAGGGCCTGTGGGAGGTGATTTTGATTAGATGAGGTCAAAAGGGCCTTTAGGAGTGTGATTATCATCTTTTTAAGAGTTGAAGAGAGCTTACTCCCATCTCTGCTCTCAGCCATGAGAGTATTCAGTGAGGAGTTAGCCGTCTACAACTCGGAAAAGCACCCATACTAGAATTCTATGATGCCAGCACATGAATGTCACACGTCCAGCCTCTGGGACTGTGAGAAATAAGCTTCTGGTGTTTAGAAGCCATTCAGTCTATTGTACTTTGTTGTAACAGCCTGAATACACTGAAAGCCTTGGCCTTTGGGTTTCTAACTTCAGCAGTTTCCCCATGATCTCTAATTACTGCTGCAATCAGGGACACAGGGTTCTACAATACAGGAATTGGACTGCCTAGAAAAGTGTGCAGAGAGAGATGTCTAGTTACTTCGTTCATGTCTCTGAAGTCCCTGCCACGTCTGGGTTCTTCTGTTTCCAGGTACGGAACACCTTTAGTGCTGTTTCCTCCCTTTCCTGTAGCCTAAAGTGCTCAAACTCCACTTTGACCACAGCTTTCTTCTGAGAGTCTCTCTTTCCTCTGAGATCATAATGTCTACTTTCCAGTTTCGAGTCCGCTGAGAATATCTTTTACTGTTTGCCAGTGTTTGTGTGTGTGTCTCCCCCACACCTTTGTGTGTATGTGTGTGTATGTTTGTGTTTGTGTGTTTGTGCATGTACCTGTCAAGGATATTTCCATTGGGACCTATAATTTCATGAGTTTAGTGCCAGAGGGAGAAATATTTGTCTCTGTACTTAAGTGAAAGGTAGATTTTTATTTTTATTTATTTTTTTTAGCATTTTTTTAAATGTTTTTATTTATTTCTAGGGGACAGAGAGAGACAGCGTGAGCAGGGGAGGGTCAGAGAAAGAGAGTCACAGACTGAAACAGGCTCCAGGCTCCGAGCTGGCAGTCAGCACAGAGCCCGACGCGGGGCTCGAACTCACGAACCGCGAGATCATGACCTAAGCGAAAGTCGGACGCTTAACCGACTAAGCCACCCAGGCGCCCCGAAAGGTAGATTTTTAAATAAAGTTTTAAAATATGTTTCCCTGAACAAAATGTACTATGCATGAAATTCCAGGGTTTCCAGGATTCCAGGGTTATACTGTGCATCCACTTGTGATGATCAGTGTAGAGTTGAAGATTCTTTTTCTTGACATGTGATGTTTCAGCAGAAATTTAGTAATCTGATGGTTGATATTGCTTACTAAATGCTGAGGCATTCTCACTGCACTGTAGCCATTTAAGAGAAAGGTTATTCAGAAGTTCTTGTTTTAGGTAATGAGATCCATTGTCCCCTATCTTTGCCTGGTTATTTTTGTGGATAAGAGCACAAAATAAGCGAGATTCATATTCACTAGGCATAATTAGTTTTCTGTATTATAGAGCCCCAGACGAAAGCGCCAGCTCCAATCAGCCATCTCTAGGAAGGGAGATTTGGGTTACCAGTTACTTTCTGTATCCTCTCAAAAGCAGGAATGTCACAGAACACATACCTTAATGATGGGCTAAGTTTCTATTTCCTCTTCTGTCCTAAGACTGCAGGGAAGGCAGTGTCAGAGCGGAGAGCTGTAGAGTCTATGTCCTCTTGATTGTTCCCTGTCCTCTAGCACATTCTTCTTCTTCTCATAATTCAAATACCAGCTACTCACCTGAGGACTCCTCAGGCATCCTTCTCCTTGGGTGATGGGCCCAAAGGAAAGATCCCTAGATGGATATCTTGTTGGGACATAGCAGAGGTGTACATAATGAATGAAGGCATTGCAGCCCAGGTCCTAGAGAAAAGAAACAGTACTGAGGAATTTTCAGTAATGAGGACTAGGATTTTCCTTTGGGACAAATGGAGAAAGAGTAGCAATGGTCTCTGCCATCAGTCACTTCTAAATGTTGACACACTATGGGGACACGCGAAAGTGTAGAGAAATTCGGTCTGCCTATTTGTAAAATAGCTTCTGGGGGAAAGAGGTAAAACTTATAGTTCAGTAAATGTATGGCCACCGTCAGCAGTTTTCAATTATTTTTCGGAAGAAAGGTAGCTTCATTCATTCATTAAAAAGACCATTAGACAGGTAACAATCGACCCTTGCTATTAAAAAGGTTATGGTCCTAGAAGCACCTGGGTGGCTTAGTCATTGGGCATCTGACTTTGGCTCAGGTCATGATCTCGTGGCTGGTGAGTTTGAGCCCCACGTCAGGCTCTGTGCTGACAGCTCAGAGCCTGGAGCCTGCTTTGGATTCGGTGTCCGCCTCTCTCTGCCCCTCCCCCACTCACATTCTGTCTCTCAAAAATTAGTAATCATTAAAAAAAAGAGGGGCACCTGGCTAGCTTAGTGGGTAGGGTAGAGCATGTGACTCTTGATCTCAGGATGGAGAGTTTGAGCCCCATGTTGAGCATAAAGCTTACTTTAAAAAAGAAAAAAAGAATTTAAAAGTTTGTAATCCTAATGAGTGGAGATAATAATTCTGTTTTAGTAGCACCCCATGGAGAAAGATGATAAATGTATTGCTAATTGAGACCCAAAGCCTTCCAGTATGGCGTTACATCATTGTTAACATAAAGCTGTCTGCAGACCCCTCAAAGAATTTCTGCCTACACAAAAGTAGTACTGCATGAGTGGGAAATACCAGGTTGACTGCTGAAAAAATGCTGGGAGTAAATACTGGCTAGACACACCCAAGCATGATTCTTAGGACTGGTTATAATAATAATATAATAATAATAAATATGATGATGATCATGATGATTCTCCTTTAATGTAACCTCAACTCAGTGAAATTCTGGTATGATCACAACCAAGAGAAAAATACATTACAAAGAAACACTTTTCTCCTCCGGATCCTATAAGAATGACTCAGCATTATGCAGCTCTAAATCCAACAATCATGAAGTGTGCTCCCTGAGTATTAATCTTCCCCCATTTCTTCCTTGCTCCTTCCCTTCCCCTTCTTCCTCTTTTCCCTTGCTCCTTCCCTTCCCCATGTCTTCCCTCCCTCCCTTCATCAAATACAATTCAGCAAGCTTATGGATGACATTCATCTAACAGGAGGACATTTCCACGGACACTTGGATGATCCTATCCCCTTCAAAATATGCCGACCTGCATTAAATCTCACCATCCTCTCCTTGGAATCAAGTCTCCTCCTCACAATTTTAGGAAGTAATTAGAAAAGAATTAAGAAAAGAAGAGGATTTATTGGAATTTTCCCCATCGTTTGAATCTCACATACAAGGATTAATGAACAGGAGATGGAAACTTTTGTTGTAGGAATAGAGTAAGACTTAGAGCCTTTATAACAACTATTTGTTGATTTAGTAGAAATTGTGTTTCACTAGCAGAGTCATTCATCAGCATGAGGCACTAGTAGCAATATGCCCTGGAAAATCAATTTTCTAGAAGACTCAGAGCTTACCAGAAGTCTTATGCTCTGAAGGCAGGATATTCAGTTTGGTTGCTGACGAGTAAAAAGGAAGAATAAAAATGAACATTTTAAACCAAGGCACACATCATCATCTTGCTGTGTCAAGTTTTATCAGTCAAAGCTGTTTAACAAAATTTTATGGATTTAGTAACCTTTCTATAATGGAAATAAATCACGTGAGTTTCAAAAAACCTGAAACACCCAATACCACAGGTGGACTTTCTTTCTGAATATGAGAATTCATCGTAGTCATCATCATCATCATCATCTTCTTCATCATCATAATTATTTATCATCTAGGTTAATTATTGACTGCAAAAGTGATAATAGTTTATTATTGCTCTCAAGACCATGATAAGGACGCATACTCTTTAATTACCCATTCGTTAGCATTTACATATCTATTTTCTACCTAACCATTTTTCCTCCACTTTTAGGGTTAGGGAGAGGGCTTATTGAAGTTAAGTTTTTCATCCAGGGTAGAGTTGTCACTACCAGCAGCTCATTTTTCTGTCCCTACATTTTGAGGACATGTCATTTGAGGAAAAGGCAGCTGAAGGGAACCACAAGTGAAGTTATGTAGTTTGTGTGGGACACCTAAAGAAAGGGTGAAATAACTATACTTAGAAACCCCCCACTTCTCAATTTTACTGAGAACTGACACTATAAAAATCAGAACTGCATATTGATCATGTAACACCCCAGAAGGGAAGGCTCAGAACCTATTTAGCTTGAAAAGGTATAATCAGGCTACCAATTCTTTTGTGATGGCAGGCAGCATCCTGCTTAATAAATTACAGTCATACACTAAAATTTTGTCTTCTAACATTACGGATGATAAAACTGGCTCTCGCAGAAGGAAGAAATTCACCCAAGCTCCTCTAGGCAGGAAATTAGAGAAACAGAGAGAAGCCAGGTCTTAGGGGTCCCAGCCGTGAGCATCTTCCTATCATTGATGGTTTCTGCAGCTGGCAGAATATGAGGTCAAGTGCCAGAAAGCTAATACCATCCTTTTAAAATGTATTTGTTCAAAGTCTTAGGCTGTCCTGACCCCAGGGGAGAATAGAAATTGCATTTGCTGGTTACAGTGTCTTCGCCTCTGAAATTTTGTGCCTCTGTTACTCCTACTCAGGAAAGAGTCCCTCTTAGAGCTAAGTTTGGTATTACTGGCAATACTATTTCTTGGGAAACTGCTTTGGTGTTTCTTTTATGGTCTTAATGGATTCAAAGGACTCAGAGGATCTCTCTCTGTCTCTGAGATACCCAGGTTAGCCTTTTTGGATATTATCATTACTTTTTGTTATTATTTTTTGTTATTCCCATTTCACAAATAGATATACAAGGCCCTAAAGAGTGGCATCTTCCTCGAGGCCACATAGTTAAGAAACCGTGGAACAGGGAGCAAATCTTCAGTTCCTACGCTTACAGTGCTTTGCATTTTCTACCCTTGACTGCGAATAACTCTCTGAGATACTTTGGATGGAGACTGAGATTAACTCCAGTGAAAATAAAATGAACGGAAACCTTTGTGACTTATGCATGTGTTTCATAATTAGAGTGTGTGTGTTAGACAGTGATAGGAGCTAAGCCATTACCTCAAAGAACCAGGGTAAGAGAGAAACTGACAACAGAAAGTTCTATGCTTAGGAACAAATATTTCCTCAAATAGGAAATGTTGGCTACATAGGGGAAACAGGAAATGAATATCGATGGCTATTTTCCACAGTCTTTTTGAAAGCTCCATCCCTTAGGGATGTACCTATTCATTTTATGGAATTATGAGATATTTACACTTCATGATTTATTCAAAACCAAGTACTGAGATGCAATAAGCAATGTGTGCTCATTAATGAAAAAGGGTCTTCAGGGGCCGATTGGATATTAAACTTAATTCTTCCCATAAAAGTTCACTCTATGATAGGACACTTTTGTTCGCTGAAAGAAACTGACATTTTGTTCAGTTTCAAGTAGGAGGTGCAGCAAACATTTCTTATTCAGCATATTTTGGAGTGGACTGGATAACTGCAAATAAAAAATGATTTTTAATGAAGTGCTACTTTTTATTACTTACGGTGGTTTTTATGTTATGGCAACACAAGGACTTGAGAACTATATGAACTTAAGTTTCTGAAGCTGACCCCATCAAGCAGCTATAAGAAGAAAAATATTTGCTGTGGAAATATACAAAGAATTTTTCTGGTATGAATGTAAAAAATAGCTGCGTCTAGGGACCTGAACATTTAGCTGTGTTCCCTGGTTACTAGAAGATGCTTGTGTCTGTGCCTGAAATCCTATGCATGTTTCTGGTCTGTGCCACACAGAGAGATGTCCCTGCAGTCTTGTCTCATGTCATTCCCTCCAACACACATGGAACCATCTTCAGGGAACAGCTCTCACCAAGTTTTCTTCAAAATCAAGGATCTTCAATAGCTCCCAACAATTGGCAACTAATGACTGTCCGGGAAGATGCCTCATGTAGTAGAAATGACATAGGATGCATAGTTAGACAAAGCTATGTTCTTTTTTATTTTTTTTATTTTTATTTTTTTTTAATGTTTTATTTATTTCTAGGAGAGAGAGAGAGAGACAGCGTGAGCAGGGGAGGGTCAGAGAGAGAGGGAGTCACAGACTGAAACAGGCTCCAGGCTCTGAGTTGGCAGTCAGCACAGAGCCCGACGCGGGGCTCCAACCCACGAACCGCGAGATCATGACCTAAGCGAAAGTCGGACGCTTAACCGACTAAGCCACCCAGGCGCCCCGACAAAGCTATGTTCTAATCCATGCTCTGCCAATTTGTTGTATTTGCAAGTCATCCAAACTTTCTGAACTTCATTTTTTTGCCTCTCTAAAATGCAAATATGCATATCTGTCTTCCTGGTAATTTTGAACAATGGTGATGATGTAGATTGGTTTTTTTTATGTTTTATTTATTTCTGAGAAAGAGAGAGACAGCATGAGCAGGGGGGGGTCAGAGAGAGAGGGAGACATAAAATCCAAAAGCAGGCTCCAGGCTCTGAGCTAGCTGTCAGCACAGAGCCTGACGCGGAGCTCAAACTCATAAACTGTGAGATCATGAACTGAGCTGAAGTCAGAGGCTTAACTGACTGAGCCACCCAGGCGCCCCTGATATAGATTGTTTTAAAACAGCCTCAGTCATTCTTCTCATTCCTTCATGTGTGTCACTTTTGAGTGTGGCTTTGCAGCTCCTTCTCTCAAAAGGTTTCTCCACTTTTTAAATCTGAAATTGACCATATGATAAGCTGTGCTCAATTAAACATTAGCAAACAAGTTACAAGCAGAGGCTTGATAAGTGCTTGCATGTTGAATCTTGTCCTCCTTCATCTTTTGGAACCAAGCCACCAAGTAAAAGGAGCCTAAGCTAGCCTTCTGGATGGTGAGAGATACCTGACCCATCCACCCATGATGTTGCAGTTGACAAGAAGCCAACTCCCAGAAGCTAATTACAGAAGTATGGATGAGCCCAGCCAAGATAATCAAAAGAGCTGTCCAGATGACCCCAGCCCAAATTCCCAACCTGCAAAATCATGAGCCAAATACAGTAAAACCTTGGTTTGTGAGCATAATTCATTCTGGAAACATGCTTGTAATCCAAAGCACTTGTATATCAAAGTGAATTTCCCCCATAAGAAATAATGGAAACTCAGATGATTTGTTCCACAACGTGAAAATATTCATATAAAAATGATTACAATACTGTAATATAATACAAACTAATAAAGAAAATACAACATATAATGAAAAACAAACCAATTAACCTGCACTTACCTTTGAAAACTTTCGTGGCTGGTGTGAGGGAGACAAGAGAGAGGAGGGTTATTGTGTAGGACGACTTTCACTATCACTAACGGAATCACTACTGACTATTGGCTCAGTGGAATCTTGTTCTTTTCCTGCCAATTTAACAAGGAACCTATCCAACTTACCCAACTTGCTTTTGCTTCTTTTTGAGGATTTCACAGAAATGCGACATTGCATTGACAATCACCCACTATCCTGCAGCGAGAGAGAGAAAGAAAGACAGAGAGAGATGAACCATTGGCTCAGTTGTGATCATGTGACATCTGGCATTACAAACTACTCATATTGGAAGACATTGCCCATTTATCAAGTTAAAATTTATTAGAAATGTTTGCTTGTCTTGCAGAACACTCAGAGAGCAAGCTTCTC
Organism: Proteles cristata cristata; assembly: GCA_017311185.1. Classification (NCBI taxonomy): domain Eukaryota; kingdom Metazoa; phylum Chordata; class Mammalia; order Carnivora; family Hyaenidae; genus Proteles; species Proteles cristata. The sequence continues at coordinate 38,670 of JAESUZ010003742.1, forward strand.
ACAATTCAAGGTTTTACAGTACATGTTTTTTGTTTTTAAGTCATCAGTTTTTGGGATAGATTGTTATACAGAAAATTTACATGATACAAATGTATGTAAGAATCAGGTACAGTCCATGGGATGCAATAGATAGTGGAAAATGATATTTCCCCATCCTTCTTAATATAGCTTGAGCTGAACTTTCCAAATACTTTTCTCTCATGGGTTAAGCAGTAATTCAGTGGCTTCCTCTTTGTCTGAATATACAATACAAATACCTGATCTACAAGTCCCTGAAGAAGCTGTCACTAATAGATCTTTACAAGTTCCACTAATGCTTGGCTCAACTGTATGCTATTTATGTTCTAGCCATCCTGGCCTTCTCTCAGTTCTTAGAATGTGCTACTTCCTCTTCTGGGCTTTTAACACCTGCTCTTTCCTCTGCCTGAAGTGATCCCCCTCCTCTGTGTCTGACCAAATCCTCAGCCTTCAGGTTTCAGCTCAAGTATCACTTCTTTTTATTTATTTATTTTTTATTTTAGAGACAAGGAGAGCACACATGCATAGGGTGGAGGGGAGGGGAAGAGAGAGAGGGAGGGAGAGAGAGAGAACCTTAAGCAGGTTCCATGCTCCCTGCAGAGCCAGACATGGGGCTCAGTCTTCTGACTGTGAGATCATGACCTGAGCTGAAATCGAGTCGGATGCTCAACCAACTGAGTCACCCAGGTGCCCCAGCTCAAGTATCACTTCTTAAAGAAGAAAACCATGAATCAGCAGACTGTCAGGTCCTCCTATTCTAGACACTTACAGAATTGTGTGCACGTATATAATGTTTAAATTACATACTTACATTTTGTCTTTTCCTCTAGACCGATAGTTCCCTAAGAAGGTTCTCTTTTACTGCCTTGTCCCCAGTGGTGACTGGCATTCACAATGTTCATTCACTAATTTAAGTAAATGTATTATTTGGGGAGGAGTCTATGTCCTGTGTAGAAATGAGTATTGTGTTGTGGTGCAAAACATTCCATTTGGTGTTGTAGTATGGCTTGAAGTAACATCATGCTGGAAACAGATCTATGCACATGATATCCACTGTGCCATTTGGTCCATGATGTACATTCAGTATCTTGATTGAGAATGAGAGATATGTGAGTCCCGAGCAGCCAGTGACAATACAAACATTTCACTGCCATCTACTTGGCACTGCTTAAAAATAAATGATACCAGGGGCGCCTGGGTGGCTTAGTCTGTTAAGCGTCCGACTTTCGCTTGGGTCATGATCTCACGGTTCATGGGTTCGAGCCCCACGTCGGGCTCTGTGCTGACTGCCAGCTCAGAGCCTGGAGCCTGTTTCAGAGTCTGTGATTCCCTCTCTCTCTGACCCTCCCCTGTTCACGCTGTCTCTCTCTCTCCTAGAAATAAATAAAAACATTATTAAAAAAATGATACCATGGGCGCCTGGGTGTCTTAGTCGGTTAAGCGTCCGACTTTCGCTCGGTCATGATCTCGCGGTTTCGTGGGTTTGAGCCCCGCGTGGGCTCTGTGCTGCTGCCAGCTCAGAGCCTGGAGCCTGTTTCAGTCTGTGACTCCCTCTCTCTCTGACTCCCCTGCTCACGCTGTCTCTCTCTCTCTCTCTCTCCTAGAAATAAATAAAAAATATTATTAAAAAATATTAAAAAAAATGATACCATATCGATCATGGGAAATGTAACATTTTTCTTTCTTTTTTTCTTTTTTTAAATTTTTTTATTTTATTTCTAGGATAGAGAGAGACAGCGTGAACAGGGGAGGTTCAGAGAGAGGCCTGAACTCGAGCTGAGCTCAGGCTCCCAGGCTGGCAGTCAGCTGGGAAGCCGGTGCGGAGCTCGAGACCACGGGCGCGAGCCTTGACCCAAGAAAGTCGGACGCTTAACCAACTAAGCCACCCAGGCGCCCCTCTTTATTTTTTTAAATAAGTCAGCTCATGTTTGCTACTTTAAACTTTCTTTAAGAAGGCCTGAGAAGCCATTTCCATCCATTTCCAAGGATATTCTATTTTTTAAATAGGAGCCTATTTGGTCATGGAATGTTTGTTGGATAATTTTTGTTTTTGGCAGATGTTACCCTTTGTATGTGTTTTTCCATGGAGTTAATAACGAATGTTTTCCAATTCTTAAAAAAATAATAAATTCACTGAATCATCACCAGTGGAAATTGTTGTTTGGAACTATTCACTATCTTTAATTAATTACATTCTGTAAATAAAATTGTTTTCAGAATGCCGACTCCAGGAAGCATAACAGAAAGGTTAAAACTTGGCTCTTGTACTCGGATAAAACTGGGTTTGAATTCAAGCTTTGCCACTATGTAGTGTGTCCTGGTGGGACTTTGAACAAGTTAGTTACTTAACCTTTTCGGTCTTGGGGTTCTTGTCTGTGAAAGGCATCATAATGTTATCTGTCTCATTGGGTTGTTGCAAGGATTAGAGGGGATAATCCATGTTAAGTGCTTAACTAAAATCAACTGTGTGGTTACTATTTACTCCATGCAATTATTTAGTATCAAAATTCTTGATAATGATTACATAAGGAGTAAGGATTATGAATTGAAGGAATTCATAGGATTCAAAGATTATGAAGCAAAGGAATTGAATTAACAAATGCATGGAACTAGTATATTTAGGGGTCAGTGAGGAGAAGCCTCTACCTTTTTGACAGAGTTTATCAAGGAGACTAACATGAGACCAGATTGGGGATATGCGCGTTGAGGATAAGAAATTGACAATCTAAGCAACAGGGAGTCACTGAAGTAACCTGTCTTTTCAACAGCCCTGGGTTTGCAGTATATGTTCTGTTATAATTTAAAGTATCAGGGGAAGCTTTACTTTTTTTCCAAATCCCTCTACCAATTCATTCTCCCCCCCCACCCCACCCCCCACCGGCCCCAAACCCACATGATGATATTTGGAGTGGGGGCCTTTGGGAGGTGATTAGGTTTAGATGAAGTAATGAGAATGGGACCCTCATGATGAGATTAGTGCCCTTATAAGAGGAGAAAGAGGCATCAGAGCCATCTTTCTCCCTGCCATGTGAGGACAATGGTGAGAAAATGGCAGTCTACAAGGCAGGAAGAGAGGCCTTACCAGAAAACAACCATGCTGGTGCTCTGACCTTGAACTTCCAGCCTCCAGAGCTGTGGGCAAATTAATTTCTGTTGTTTAAACTGCCCAGTCTGTGATATTTTGTTATGACAGCCCAAGCCAACTTCAGATACCAGCCATTAAGAAATAACCGTTTGAAAAATCACATATTTTTTTTAAAATGTGCTTTTAAATGATGTCCTGGTATGACACAAATTCGAGCAGCTGCAAATCCTTTAATAATTATCAGTGGATTTCAGGGTATCAAATACATTTGCTTTCTGAGTAATAGATGTTAAGAACAATTTGATACAGTGTAATCAGTAAACACCTATCAGGAGAATACTGAATAAACACGGAAAATTACTGCTCTCAGAACAGAAGTTCGTATCAAATATTCATGCTTCTGATATGCAGATATACCAGGTGACCATAACCGCCAATGTCTTCTTTATGCCACCGAGAGAGGAATGGAAAAAGTAGAGCCCCAAAGAAAAAGAACTCAAAACCTAGGGAAAAATATTAGAAGCAAAGCAAAGGGAAAGAAATAATAACAGAGTAAGTGTAGATTCATTCATTCATTGATCAGGTATTTTGTTGCTCACTTATACCTTCTACTTGGTAAAGTCTACTTTTACCTTCAAGAGAAACTATAGACAGTCTTGGATGAGTCAAGACAGTAGTAGCAGGGGCACCTAGGTGGCTCAGTCAGTTTAGTGTCTGACTCTTGATCTCAGCTCAGGTCTTGATCTCAGGGTCATGAGTTCAAGCCCAGCTTTGAATCCATGCTGGGTGTAGAACCTACTTAAAAAAATAAAAATAAAAAGGTAACAGCACAAGGCTCAGAGATAAGGTTATGCCCTCTCAATTTAGGTAAGATAATGAAAAAAATAAAGTAAATCTTTTGTTTATGAGAAGGGCAAAAAATATAAAAGTCCAATGTGATGACTTAATATCCAGCTGTTATCACCACTTCGTACATAGAGAAATTTTAAGTTTAAATACTTAAAGTTAAAAAATGAGATTATTTTTAACTCTGAGGGAAGTTTAAATGGGAATGTATCCTTCTCAGAGGCTTACCAAAATATACAAATCCGTAAATGTCTTTAGATTGTGCCATAGTTTATTTCCTCTTTAATGATACTTTAACAAAAAATGCACTCAACTGTTGAACAAAGACTCCTTTTGCCTTGAAGTGTAAAAACCTGGCTCCTTTAACCACACTGTGGAACATAGTTATTCCAAATACAATGCAACTATTGTGACACTGTCAACGTGGTTAGAGCTGATAGTAGTTGGGAGCCAAATATATAGACACAAATGGTGTTTTTCCATCATTTCAAAAACACCATTAAAAACAAACAGCTAGTTATTTTGAAAACAACCAGCTTATAACCATTGTTTCACTGAAAATAGAGAACTACTTTTTAAGTCAGTTCATTTTCAAACCTACAACCTCAGAGTGATGTCAGTTGTAAACTTTCAGAACTACTCTTATCTTTTATTATCTTTGGCATACATATTTTCTTTTTTTAATATTTTTAAAAGTTTTTATTTATTTTTGAGAGACAGAGCAGGAGTGGGGGAGGAACAGAGAGAGAGGGAGAGAGAGAAAGAGAGAGAGACAGAATCCGAAGCAGCCTCCAGGCTCTGAGCTGTCAGCACAGAGCCCAGTGTGGGGCTCAAACTTGTGAACTATGAGATCATGACCTGAGCTGAAGTCGGATGCTTGACTGACTGAGCTACCTAGGTGCCCCTATGGCATATTTTCAAATATACTCTGTATATTCAAGGCATTAAGAAGAGATAGTCATTTAATAATAACCCTTATTTGTTTATATTCGTCTAACTTTACATTTCAGAAGTATTTTACATACCCTTTCTCATATGATATGAACAACAGTCTTTGAGGCTTTCCCCCCTCATTTTACAGACACATTAATTTGATGCTCAGAGAAGTTGAGTGATTCACCCAAGGTCACATAGTTAGCACAGGGGAGAAACATCACTAGAATTCAGGCATCTAACCTTCAGTCCCATGCTGCTTCCATTTTACCAAGCCATGAATCTCTTTTCTTAGAGAAAAGTGAGAAGGTCATTACCTTGAAGTCCTTTCTTCAGAAAGACTTTAGTTTTTTGTTCTTTTCCTCATTAATCTTTGTATTTCCTTACGTCTCTTCAATCACGGCCTTCTGTCACTATCAACAACATCCAGAATTTTATGCTTCTCCTGCCACGGTAGAATCACAGCTTTCTTCATAGAGAAACTCCTACAGGCAATTTTTTTTTATGGTATTCATAAAAAGAATACTCTGGAAACAACAGTTCATCATTGAAATAATGGAAGTCTACTCTGATGAGGAGCATAGGATGTGGACAATTCTGGATAGATAAGAAAAGTTGGGGCACCTGGATGGCTCAGTCAGTTAAGTGCCCTACTTCGGCTCAGGTTATGATCTCACAGTTTGTGAGTTTGAGCCCTGTGTTGGACTCTGTGCTGACAGCTCAGAGCCTGGAGCCTGCTTCAGATTCTGTGTCTTCCTCTCTCTCTGCCCTCCCCTGCTTGTGCTGTCTCTCTCTGTCTCTCAAAAGTAAATAAATGTTAAAATTTTTTTTTTAAGTAAGAAAAGTTATGTAACTATGTCATATTCTTCAGGTAATCAGTATGCTGAGATTTTGAAAGCGCAGCTCCAAGAGATTGAACAGAATAGGATTCCCAGTAGGTCCTAGGTGTGCTGATTGATTGGCAGGACGACCTGGATCTCTTAGGAGATTCTATGGAAATTGATAAAGATGAGCAGTCATATAGGTCAGGATTGTCCGATGGAAATATAATACAAGCTGTGTATGTAACTTTACATTCTTTAAGTAGACACACTTAACAACTGAAAACAGATAAGATGGATTTAATAACATATTTCATGCAACCCAAGATACTGAAATATTTTAATTTTAGTATATAATAAGAATTCAAAAACTATTAATGGTATATCTTACTTTTCTTAAATAAGTTTTTTGAAATCTGATGACTATTTGACACTTAGAGTACATATCAGTTTGGAACAACCATATTTCTAGTGTATCATATATGGCCAATGTCTGCTTTATTAGATAGAAAAGCCTAAACTTTTACTGAGAACTGTTCCAGGTATGGTCACAAAATTACTGAGTGGCTACTATCATTTGGAAATGAGTGGAAGTACAATTCCATGCCTCTGAATGTGAGTATTCATGTAAGATGAGGATAAATGTAAGTAGAGCAGGGCTTCTCAACTTTATCTATTGACATTTTTGGCCAGAAAATTGTTGTGGGGGGCTGTCCTGTGCATTATAGGATGTTTAGCAGTATCCCTGGGCTCTACCAATTAGATGTTAGTAGGACTCCCTCCATTTGTAACAACCAAAAAATGCCTTCAGAATATGCTAAATATCCCCTAGATGGTTAGGGGTGTTGGAGAATTGTTCCTCCTGTTTGACAACCAGTGGTCTAAAGCATGCGTTTTTTGTTTTGTTTTTTAAAGATTATTTATTTTGAGAGAGAGATGCAGAGAGAGAGGGAGAGAGAGGATCCCAAGCAGGCTCTGCACTGTCAGCATGGAGCCTGACATGGGGCTCGAACTCATGAACCGTGTGATCATGACTTGAGCCAAAATCAAGAGTCAGATGCTCAACCCACTGAGCCACCCAGTCACCCCTAAAGAATACTTCCTATCAAAATTTTTTAGACTCAGAATTGATGATACACAAAGCAAAGATTCTTAAACTGAGCCCTAAATATCATTCCTGTATTTCATTGTCTATATGTGTATCTTGAATAGTTGGATAAAAGGGCCAACATGATTTGGTAACTTTTCTTCAATATCTGATGATACTTAAGACAATGATTTTGAACCTAGATTGAATTGCAGCTTTCCTTTCTTTGGAAGTCAGAGAGGATATTCTTGAACCTCTCCCCAAAGTAACCAGAAGACAAATAAAAGAGTGGATGGCTCAGAGAAAACCAACTTAAATAATTGAGGAATAAAACGATGTATCTTGCAAATGGTAAATTGTAAAAGTTATAAGCATGTATACTTTATGCAGTCTAAGAAACATTGCTTAGCTCTCAAACCCTTCTAAAATCTGAACTGATCAGAGGGAAAGGTTGGGCTATAGTACAGGTCCAATAGCCGTAGCTGACCACACAAGGAGTTCTAGAACTAGAATAACCCTCATTTGGCCAAAATTGCTAGACTTTAATAACTCTACCTCAAGAAGGTCATTATATGAGTTTCCCCTAACAGAGTATAACCTTGAATAGTTCCTGAAAGGATTGAGCATACTTCTAGTGGCTAGGTCAACAAACAAATCCTTCTTTAAAAAGAGAGTCTAGACAATATGTTTCTATAGACATATAGAAGGAGTTCAGTGAATGTTTATTGAATGCTAGAAGATTTTACAGTGGTGCTAACTTGCATGATAATGAATCAAGGGAAGTTTTTGTTCATCATTTTGGTTGTGTGGGCCCATTGACAGCCAGATGGCTTTTCTAAGGAACACAAAGTTTCCTCGATAAAAGGAGTGACTCAGTGTCTGTGATATACCCCAAATTGTTCCATCAATTATAATGGTTTTAAAATATCTCAAATAAGTGTTACATTACCCAAAATAACTTGAGAATGAGGTAGCATAAAAACTTTGCCGAATATGTCAAGAATCAAGTTAGCCTACTATCAGTGCTAAAAGACCATGTTTATGCTTGTGGGGCTCAGTGATGTTAAAAGAATAGCAAATAAGCCAGGCTTTCAATTCCTGAATCTGCCATTCCCTTTCTTCTACAGACAAAGGAAAGAATGGCTAGGGTAGAGTGGTGGACAACATATTTATTTAGTTGATAACATATATCAAATCCTCCATATACTTATCTGTTTACTCCTACAGTAATCTGGGAAATTGGTAGCCTTATCTCTAGTTTTACAGATTAGGGATCTATAACTCTGAGATGTAAATTATCTCTGGTCCCACCACCACCACCACCATCATCATGATCATGATCATCATCCTCATCAATATGGCCTAATCATACATTCTCCAAAGTGTTTTGTACATGTAAAGTCATTTACTTCTAAGAACTACATATGAGCTACTGTTATTCATACTTTACAGATAAACTAACTGAGGTATAGAGACGTTTAGTAGCTTGCTCAAGATCATCTAAATAGTGGTAATGCTGAAGTTTGAAATAAGGCTGTTTGCCTCTAGGCTCTTTCCTTTCAACCACGATGCAAACTTGCCTAGTTAGGAAGAGGCACAAAGGAGGCATAAAATCAAGTCTGTCTTATTCCAAAAGCAACCATTTTTTGCTACCCAAGGTTGGCTCCAAAGGCACTATGCTTGGACATTTTGAGGAATCATTCTCTTTTGATGGCCAGCTAGGCCTACCTGATGAATTAGTGGAATGATTATGAGGTGACCTTTATGAAAGATGTGCATTTTAGTAGGTTACTGAAGGTACTTTCTTTTCAGAAATTATGGGATTTCTGCAAAGGTGGTGAGAATCAGGTTTCCCATTTGATGTCTTCTGGAAAATAATATTTTTCTCATTCTAATTAGTGTACCCATCAAAGATTTCTGAGGCTTATTTGGCCTTGTTTAGAATCTACTTCCATGTTTGACTGCCCCAAGTGACAGGAGAGGGCCAAAAACAAGTCCCAGCAACAGGGGTTGCATCTGCTGGAGTCAATCGTGACAGAACCGTAGCCAACTCCCACAGAATTGCCCTCCAGTTGTATCTTCTATGCATGGCCTGTCTCTCCAAGTGAATTGCAACTCATCCATAGCCGAGACTGTATTATCTGTATCCCCATCCCCTTCTACAATGGAGGGTAAATGAGGCTTTGAAACCATGCCTATGGAAGCTTACCAGTAACTGAATCACAGGGCTCGTATTTCCTTGATCATGTTGAAAATACTTCCCGCCCCCCAATCCCATATAACATATTAAAACGAAATGCTTTCAACCTCAGCTTTCTTCAGAAGATCACAGACTGAGGACAGTATAATGGGTGCCAAGGATCCCCACATCTGAAAGCAAAAGGCTATCTTAACAGTCTAGACCAAAATACCATGTTAATATATTGTAAAACAGGGTTTGTTACCATTAGCCAGTCCAAGATTCCATGTAGGGAAAGAGAAGGAGAAATACGTTAACATTGTGAATTTGGAGAATCCAGGTAAAAATGAAGAGAATAAAGGTGCTTCCTCCTTGTAACTCATTCCATTAAACTCCACTGCTTTCCATAAACGCAATGACATGAAATTTCCCATGAGTGCCACAATGATCTTTTCCATGAGTACATCGGCCCTGCAAATTTCATTTCCATAGGAGAATTACAATTATCCTCTGCCTTACTCAGACTCTGACATAAATATTTCTTTCCAATAAAATTAATTCTTTGAGGGCTAAACTGTAACTATACACTAGGCTTCATGTCAACTCAACGTACATAGAGACCAATGCTATATTCAGATTTAGCTAGAAATCAAAATGTTGAGGCCACAAGCTGGCTTATCACTAAACATGTGGCAGGACTAATACTTAAAGACAGAGACTGTGAATCTTCTATAAACAGGATAAACACATTCACAGGGACCATTCTAAAAAAATCAAAATGTCTTAAGCTGATGATCCTACTTTTTCCAGAAAAGCAACAGCAAAATGTTGAAAGTAGTTTGCAAAGTAACAGGGAGACAGAGCTGGATTGGATAGGCTGAATTTCCAGAGTTTATATTCACTAGTGACTTCCAATCCACTAATAATCAATAGACTCCAAATTAAAACATTTTACAAATCAGATTTGGAAAAACATAAAAAGAATGATCATACCTGAGGGAGAAGAGGAGGTAGAAGATAAGGTACCTAAAGGACTATTGGTAAGAGTTTAGATTGGCACAATATTTCTGGAGGTTGGTTCAGCAATAATTGCCAAAAGTTTTAAAAATAAGCCTGTCTTTTAACATGGACAATCCACATCTAGGAAATTTCCCTACAGGAATTTTGAACATAGGTATAGATACAGATATTCAATGTAATGTTGTCTATGCTTGTGAAAAAACCAGAAACAACCTATAGACTAATCATTAGAGAGTTAAATTATGATGCAGCCATTTAATTGAACACCATGGGACCACTAAAAGCTATGATGTCAATTTGTATACATTAACATAGAACAATGTGAAAAACATTGGCAAATTTAGCTTATGTAACAATGTATATAGTATAATACCATTGTTTTGGTTAAACATACCTGAAATATATAAATATGTGTGAATGTACATGTACAACATGGGACAGTTTTGAGAGGAATACATTTATCATCCTTGGTCTCCCTAGATATCCAAACACCTCACATTAAGAACCCCCTGGAGGGGCGCCTGGGTGGCTCGGTTGGTTAAGCATCCGACTTCGGCTCAGGTCATGATCTCACGGTTCGTGGGTTCGAGCCCCACATCAGGCTCTGTGCTGACAGCTAGCTCAGAGCCTCGAGCCTATTTCAGTCTGTACCTCCCTCTCTCTCTGACCTTCCCCTGCTCACGCTGTCTCTCTCTCTCTCAGAAATAAATAAAACATTAAAAAAAATTAAAAAAAAAAAGAACCCCCTGGCATATCCATTTTCCCACTAAGTTTTGCATTGCACCTTTTTGCAGGTTGAAACTATTTACCTCTGTTCTCTCTTTTAAAATCTTGCACACTCTAGTATTTTCAAAAGTTAAAGCCCAATTGTTTTTGTCTTCCAAAATTTTAATAGATATGAGCACCAATATAAATTTTCTTCTATAGAGATTATACTATATGTTAAGGCAGAAGTAATATGGTAACATTATTGTTTTATCACCCAAATGTCTTATACACAATGACATGAACTTTAGATGCATGTAAATTATACAATCCTTATGTTGAGGAAAATTTTAAGATATTCATAGCCAGCTATGGGGTGAACCCATATTGAGAAATAGAACAACTAGAACTGTCAATGAGTTCATTTGACTCTGCCTCGATGGATATATGGACCAGAACATAGATGCTATCCCTATCATCTTAGTATGAACCACTTCTTACAGCATATTTGGGACTCACTAAAAAATGGAGTTTCAATCAAATGAGATGGGCAATACCTGCATTCTCAGACTTTCTGTCATTGGCAGGTAGTAAATGATGTCATTTATGTTGAATTTGGCCTTACTGTTTGGAGGGAGTAATTTCATAACCTTTTTAACTAGATCCAATGTCGTTGATTTAACTGAAATATATGAATTCAGTGGGTTAAGCCCTGGATTCTTTAGCACAAATATATTGCCAAATGCACCCTTTATATACAATGTCACCTCCCATAAATCTCAGTAATAATTCCTTTGCAGATTGTAGGCAGGTCTCCATTTAATAAATGGCATTTTCAGTTGGGTTTACTTTTCTTTAAGGTAATCTGAGTGGTATAATTAAGTACTTCATAAGCAGTCTGTTATTCATGTATATACATTGTTAAATAATCTGGGATTCATTGTGTTTATGGCTAGATCACAAAGGTCTGTTCTAATGATTCTTGTCTAGGTATTGAGAGAGATCTTCCTTTTCTGAAGGAAAATAGCATTTTTAATATGTTGTAAGATGCAGCTCAGAATATCCATATGGCAAACCTCACTTCAAGGAGAAAGTTGACTTTTTCATTCAAACTGAGTAGATGTTGGTTCATTTAGGAAAAGAAAAATCATAGAAAGCTTTTGCATGCATTCCCAATACATTTCCCAAAGACAGTTTTAAGACATTTTTAAAAGAAGTGTATTTCATGCTTCAAGTTAACTTTTCAATAAGGATTAGTGCAAGCTTGAAATTTAATTATCTCGTTGAGGTAGGAACATATTTTAGTAAGCTCAAGAATTGTTTACTAATTCATGTTAATTGCTGGAAATTCGTGATATAAGAAAACAAACAAGGTAGCCAAGAAAGTGGTCTTGTCTCCATTATTGTAGAGAAAAAGCAGTAAATTAGTGTTAAATCTTTATTAAAGCACTGCAGAAGGCACAAGCAAACTTTCTGTTGCATAGATGAAAATAAAAATACAAGTTTGCAACATTACCTGCCATTAAATCTGTACATAGCAATGTGGTACTAGGGTCACCTTACAGGTAACTTCAGGTGACTTAAAGGTTATATGCAGGCCAAGTACAACTAGGCATTGCCTGCAGCTTTATTATACTTTGTGTTAAATATAGCAATTGTATATGGAAATGGCTATTTCAACTGTTGTACCCTTGCTAAGCCTCTAGCACACATTTCTATTCTATTGGTACCCTATTTCACATGTGATAATCAACCAGCTAATCTAAACTGAATATTCCATTCAAAGTATTCAGGAAATGTATTTGAATGTATTGGGGCAAAAGCATCAGACTTTAATTAACCATCCTGAAAAATACTTCTGATGCCTCAGAAGTGAACATTTGTGCATTCAAACTTGTAAAAAGTTACCCGTCCTTAACTGAACATTTGCATAGCTAGCAGATGAAAAAGTCACACTTTTCTTTTCAGCCCATCTTGTGGGTTTCCGTGGATCATGATAAAGCAGACAGATTTGGGGTTCCATATAAGAATCCTGTAGAAGTACAATATGTATGCTAGATACAAACTTATGTGAAGACATAACTATTTTCCTATGCAAAATAAAGCAAAAAAGAAGTACCCTCATTGTCAAAAATAATGAAGGGTGTAATTAGAGAGAGAGGGCAAGGAGTAAGAATCCTAGAAACTTGGAGATAGAAGGGACCATAATCGGTTATGGGGACCTGGTTCCACCACAAAGGACATATCATTACCTGCTTTCTGATGCCCTCTAAGAAACCAATTTCATGGACTCTGTGGTTTGTTTCCCGTGTTTTCTCAAAATAGCTCATAATAGCTCTTCAATTTAATTGAAATGGAATGTCATCCCTTCTTCACAACAAAACAACTCTATCTCCATACTAAATTTCCTTAGGGGATTTGACTCTATTATCTAAATATTAGCTTTTACTACTCCCAAATAATTTCCAGACAATTTGTATCTTCTTAAAGATGTGCTGAGCTAAAACTACACCAACTATTCTTTTTTTAATGTTTTATTTATTTCTGAGAGAGAGAGAGAGCGCGTGAGAGCGAGAGCGAGCGAGCATGAGCAGGGAAGGGTCAGAGAGAGAGGGAGACACAGAATCCCAAGCAGGCTCCAGGCTCTGAGCTGGCTGTCAGCACAGAGCCTGATGCAGGGCTTGAACCCACAAACCGTGAGATCGTGACCTGAGCCGAAGTCAGAAGCTTAACCGACTGAGCCACCCAGGCGCCCCTATACCAACCATTCTTGTAACCATATCCTACTCTCTTCTCCATCCTTACTATGACTGTGGTCTCAACTATCATTTCTGGCTTTTGGCTTCTAGATTTGATCTTCCTCACAAGCACTAGTTTTGCTTGTGTGCTGGCTATCGTTGCTTGCATATTCCCATGTCATTACTTGAGTATTCTGATATTCCAGTGTCCTTCACTGGATCTAAAAGAAAATGCCTTTTCTTTTGCCCAAGAAAGCCCCTTTTAATCATTCCCATAGTTCTAAGGAGATTTCACTCTCCAAGTCATCCAGAGCCATCCTGGAAGACAGATGAGGACTTAGGACACCTCCAAAACTGCATGGAACAAGGTCAGGATATAAGGGCAGGGCCGAGGATGGGGGCCATGCAGTTTCTAAGCGTGAGCCAGAAAAAGAACAGCTAGGCTGACCAGATCAAATATCACCTGTGCTTTGCTATTGATGATGTCAGATTCAGTATACTGAAAGTGACACCTTTTACAAATAGGTCTCAAACTGCAAACCATCTAAACCCTGGCAGTTGTATATGGTAGAACATTTGAGTGTATTTTTTCTTTTTTTATTTCTGAGAGACAGAGACAGAAACAGTGTGAGCAGGAGAGGGTCAGAGAGAAAGGAAGTTAAGAATCTGAAGCAGGCTCCAGGCCCCGAGCTAGCTGTCATCACAGAGCCCGATGCAGGGCTCGAACCCACGAACCTCGAGATCATGACCTGAGCTGAAGTTGGACGCTTAATCGACTGAGCCACCCAGGTGCCCCAACATTTGAGTGTGTTTATCCAAGAAAAAAAGAGATAATGATTGCTTAAAAAAAGAAAGCTTTCATTTGAGATACCTGTTTTGGGGCACCTGGGTGGTTCATTCGGCTAAGGGTCCGACTTTGGGTCAGGTCATGATCTCACGGTTTGTGGGTTCGAGCCCCGTGTCAGGCTCTGTGCTGACAGCTAGCTCAGAGCCTGGAGCCTGCTTCAGATTCTGTAACTCCCTCTCTCTCTGACCCTCCCCTGCTCACACTGTCTCTTTCTCTCAGAAATAAATAAAAAAAACATTTTAAAAAATTAAAAAGACTTAAAAAATGAGATACCTATTTCCTTCAGATAATCATGGATCTTGGGATAATCAGCATTTTAGGTGGGCACTTTGCAGAACTGTCCATATAAAAACATCCCAAACTATCCATGTCATTACCAACTCATTAAAACACACGCACATGCGCGTGCGCGCGCACACACACACACACACACACACACTCACACACACAACTAGAAATAAAAGCAAACTTAAAAGATTTTAATTTGTCATGGCCTTTCAATTTTTGAATATTTATGATGTTAGGACTTTATCTCTGATATTCAGGCTATAAGGTTAGAGCATTTTCCTCCCATCTCCAACTCAAGGTTTTAAAAGTAAGATTAATTTGCCTAGTTCTTGTATATTAACCAATCAAAATACTGTTAGTACTAGTCACATATGGTGTTTCGCTTACTGTTTTGCACTTAGAAAATTATTTATGAATCTCTAGAAAAAAATGCAAGTTATTTTGCTCTACATTAATGGTCTCTTTGGCTTTTGGCCCCAGATGAGTCTATGTGATGGTGAAGAAATATTTTGGTGGAATGCCCCGGTGAGGCTGGTGTTTTGGTGCCTTCAGCTAGGGAGAAAGGTGTGCTCCTCGTATGCTGACCTATGAGCCCTGAAGCATTCTTTTAAAACTGTTATTTTGAATTTATTTTGTTTCCACTCTAATGGAATTTATTATTGTAATACTTTTTCATTGGCTGAGAGTTTGTGTCCTTTTTTTGAAAGTTTATTTATTTATTTATTTATTTATTTATTTCATTTTTAAAATTTACATCCTAGCTGGTTAGCATGTAGTGCAATAATGATTTCAGGGGTAGATTCCTTAATGCCCCTCACCTATTTAGCCCATTCCCTCTCCCACAACCCCTCCAGTAGAAAGTTTATTTATTTATTTTGAGGGGCTGAGGGGCAGAGAGAGAGGGAGAGGGAGAATCTCAAGCAGGTTCAGCGCTGTCACTACAGAGTGCAAACCAGGAGATCATGACCTGAGCTGCAATCAAGTCAGACGCTTAACAGACTGAGCCACCCAGGCACCCGGAGAGTTAATGTCGTTTTAGCTGTAATATACTCTGACTCATTCCCAGGGAAGAGGACAGGGAGCACATTTCAGACCAGTGCTTTTCAAAAGAACTGCCACCAAACGCTGGATATCATTTTTGGAAATTGCAGGGGACAGTTTCCATCTTAATTGTGGGGAGCAGGCTCTAATGGCATTTAGAAGCAGAAGCCTGCTGGCTCAGGAACCATAGAAAATGGTCCTGTGTCTTGAACAACTATTGCATGTCCTGTTAGACATTCATGTAAGTCATCTTACCTGAGCTAAATGAATATCTGGAAAACTATGTGCTCCTAGAACTGAGCTCCATGATACCTACAAACAAAGTCATTTGATTCATTTGGGTAAACACAATTTTTAAACAATGTAACTAGCATGTAAATTGAGAGAATAATTGAGTGAATACTGTAAGTTGCTTTGTTTAGAACTTATCAAGACCTGCCCATCATTCAGAAGATTACATGGCATTTGAATTGGCAATTCAAAATTCCTGAATTCGTTTGCATTTTTAACTCTGACATTTGTGGCCCTGCTGTATGCAGGTACAATCATTGAACTACTTTATTGTGTCATCTTTTGTAGTTGAGTCCAAGTATCTACATATTGAAGCACATACCATTTTAGTACATATACTTTAAAAATCCTTCCTTAAGTTATATATGTCATGTTGAATTTTTATGTATATGCATAGATTATATTAACTATAAGCTTAATTTTAGCATGGTAAAGGAGATGACATATTTGTTATTAAAAATAAGTTCATTTGATCTGAAAGCTCATTGGAATTGTTTTGCAATAAAGATTGAAGTATGATAATATTGCTTTCTGTAGAGATAATTTTTATTATCTGTAAAATCAAAGTAATAATAATATCTAGCCCATTGTGATGTTGTTAGGATTACATGCATGTAGGTCGTGCATGTAAAGCACTAATTATGCAGTCTGTTACACAGAAAGTATTCTGTAAAAATAGTTTATCATCATCCTGAATTTATCATCTATGGGAATTTATGAATACATATGGTATAGAATATATATTCCATTTGACCTGGTTTAACACCTGTTCTCCATAAACACCTTCGTTTGGCTTGTGGATCCCCCAAAACTCTTGAATTTTCTCTTATATCATGTTTTGATCCTTCTCAGTCTCCTTTTCTCATTCACCTCATCCCCATAACCTCTTAATTTTGGTGGGGCTCAGAGCATGGACATCCTGTCTTCCCTGTACACACTCTATTGATGGTCTCATCCTGTCCAGTGGTTTTAAACAATATTTATATAGTGCTGAACCCTGAATCCGTATGTCCAGCTGGGAGCTTTTCCCTGAACTCAGGTCTCATATATACAACTGCCATGTTGTTAAGTTGTGTATCTAATATGCATCTGAAGTGAAGATGTCTAAAACAAAATTCCTAATATCTCCTCATCTAAAAATAATAATTTATCTCTTCTATCTTTCCTGTCTGTTATTGAATCTGCACCCTCCAGGTACTTAGGAAAAGAAATCCTGGAAACACATTCAACTCCTCTCTTGCACTCATGCTATATATACCCCAGTCAATCAATGAATCCTCCTTTCGGCTCTACACTCAAAAATATCTTGTGGGGCACCTGGGTGGCTCACATCATGATCTCACAGCTCTTGAGCTCAAGCCCCCCGTCGGGCTCTGTGCTGACATCTCAGAGCCTGGAGCCAGCTTTGGATTCTGTGTCTCCCCTTCTCTCTCTGCCTCTCTCCTGCTCGTTCTCTCCCCCGCCCAAAAATAAGTATACATTAAAATTTTTTTTTAAAAGTCTTGATTGTGACCATTCTCACATTCTCACCACCTCTCCTTTGGCTGCCCTCATCTAAATCATCATCATCTCAGGTCTGGATGATTACAGTATCACTCTCTTCTCCCTTCTTTCACCTTGGTCCCTCATCTGTACTGCATTCACACAGCATAATAGCCAGACTGATCCTTTTAAAACATAAATGTTTCCGTGGTAGCCTGTGTTGGTCAGAGTAAATGCCAAAACTGTACAATGGCTTATGACTTCCTGGACAATATGACTTTCTGTGACCTTTCCAACCTTACTGGCAGCTATTTTCCCCCCTTGACCTCTTACTCCAATTACCCTGATCTTGGTGCTGATCCTGGAAAGTTCTACTCACAGACCTTTGCACATTCTATTTCCTGTACCCAGACCTTTATTTCCCCAATTACCTTCATCTTCAGGCAATTGCTCCAATATCAAATGTTTCCAATCAGATGTTCCCTGACCATCCTATTCAAAATTGAACAAATCCGCATCAACTCTCATTCCTTACCTGATTTATTTTTTCTTTATAATACTAACCACTAACATACTATATTAATTTACTTGTTTAATTTGTTCATTGTCTGTCTTTCACTACTAGAATATGAGGACCGCAAGAACAGATATTTATATTTTTATTCATTTCTGCATCCCCTGCACCTGGAGTAATATCTGGCACTTAGTAGGTGCTCAACAAATATTTATCAAATAAATGCATGAATATTCTGCCTTTTACTTAATACATGACGGAACACAGCATCAATGAACTATCACCTCCTCTGGGATGTCAACACTCTTTACATGAATTATTTCAGGGAAAAAATTCA
Organism: Proteles cristata cristata; assembly: GCA_017311185.1. Classification (NCBI taxonomy): domain Eukaryota; kingdom Metazoa; phylum Chordata; class Mammalia; order Carnivora; family Hyaenidae; genus Proteles; species Proteles cristata. The sequence goes on from JAESUZ010003742.1 coordinate 56,902, forward strand.
TTTAAAATTATTGTTGTATATGCATCTCTTTGCTATGTAAAGCAAAACAAAAATAAAAGCCAGCACTTTTATAGAGTACTTTAAAGCAGAAGTACACAGAATTGTTTCACATCTATTTTTCTTCATGATTTAACCATATGGAGTAGTATACATGGAGAATATTATCTTCATTTAACTGAGGAAGAATCACAGTTCTAGAAAATAAGTTTGATTAGTCAAGGAGCCTGTGTCTTCTCATTTCTGGTCAATCTACTGTCCCTATTAGTGCTATATATGCACTTTTATCTATGATTTTGTGCACTCAGCTTACCAGAGCAACTATTTAAATGGATTTAGTTGGCCAGTCAACTCATAATTAATTCTGCCTAATAATCCATTTGCTATTTTTATTGTGGAATGGAAAAAAGTGACCTAGTTGCGTTAACACTGCCAACCTTTTTTGTATCTGTCTGTCATTCACTCTACATGAGTGGTATTCACAGAATCTGCACTGGGAAAACCAGGAGACACAGGTCATGTCTTTTCTATGTTTTGTTAACCCTTGTCATCATTAAGACGTGTGTTTTTTTTTGTATTTTGTTTTGTTTTGTTTTGTTTTCTGGGGGCAGGAGCTCAGTAAGTGTGTCTTTGTGATAGATGAAAGTCCAGGTGGGTATAAGTAAATTATGACTGACAATGTAAATTTTCTTTCCTTACCTCCACATGTAATGGTAATATTTGTAGAATACAATGTCAGTTTCCAAAATAACTACCTGAAAGACTGCAGTTTCAATAGATAATCCATCTATTGCTTTAAATAGATGAAGTGATCTTAGGGGGAATAAGAGATCCAGTTGATAATAAATCAATTAATAATGCCAAATGTCAATAAAATTATATAAAATGTATATATCATCTCAATACACATTGGAAAGATGACAAACACTTGGAGCTATTTTTTCCCTAGATAATTAAAATATCTGACCATGAAGATCTACTAAAATAAAAAATATATGTACACATGTATATATATCAGTGAACGTATGCATTATGACATTTGATTAACCACTAATCTGACACCTGTGTACTATGGATTAAAAGTATTTTCAATACAAGTTGAGCCCCCAAAAGCTCAAGTTAATATTTACATAATCAACTAGTAATTGATAAGGGAGCCAGGAACATCCAGTGGGGAAAGGATCGTCTCCAAAGATAGCACTAAGAATTAACACATCATGTGGATGATGCATTTATTCAGAGAATGTAGATGCATAAGAGACCAACGGTTATTGTTTTGCCCCATTTCATTTTCTCCTTTATTTCTGTGAGGCTAAGGTTAGAGTCAGTAACATTCTTTATGGTTTAAGTTGCCTTGTTAATAATAATATGGGAGAGGATAATTCTACTTTACTATCTGCTGATAGTAAACACACGGTGCTTGAAACACATGTTTAGTAATGAACAGTGAGGGGAAAAAATGAAAGGTTGTTTTGTAGGCATTATAAAATTCAAGGTGCTCCTTGGGAAAAGGGCTATTCCTGATGAGACATTTTCACTTATGAAAAATAAGATGTAGTAGTGTATTGGTATTTGAAACTATTAAATGAACCTCTCCTTTGATTATACAGTCAGGGCTGAGTATTTAATATAAATGTTAAAATGATTATTAATAAGATTCTGTACACTGATTTCGCATTTGAGAAGTAACCATAGATCCATGGATAATTCTGCTAGAGAATTAATTTCTGTTTTATGAGAGGCACTGGTTTTTTTCTTTGTTTAGAGGTATTGTGATTTGCTTTCTTTCAATGATCCATCATCCACTGAGTAGTGAGACAACATTTGTTAATAGGAACCTAGATTATTAATAGTTAGCCCAAGAAACTCTTCATGTGGCCATATTTCAGATATATATGATATACATCTCACAGGATTAATTCCTCTTGGTTATAATGTATAATCCTTTTAATATGTTGCAGAATTTGGTTTGCTAGTATTTTGTTGAGAATTTTTGTATCAGTATTCATAAAGGATATTGGTATATTTGCCTGGCCTTGGTATGAGAGTGATGTTGGAAGAGTTGGAGAAGAACTGGTGTTATATCTTCTTTAAATATTTGATAGAATTCACCAGTGAAGCAATGCAGATCAAATATTATTTTTGTTATGTGTCTGTTGGGGAGGGAGGTTATAACTCATTGGATTTCTTACTAGTTATAAGTCTATTAGGAGTTTCTATTTCTTCACAATTCAGTTTAGATAGGATGTGTATTTCTAGAAATCTATCCATTTCATCTAGATTATCTAATGCTACTCTGTTGCATTTCTTTTGATTTCTTTAAAATGGATCATAATGTTCCCAGTTCCATTTCCTGCTTTAGTAACTTGAGTGTTCTTTTTCTGAATTAATCTAACTAAAGGTGCGTCATTTTTCTTGATTTTTACAAAGGAACAACTTATGGTTTCACTGATTTTTCTCTATTGCTTTTCTATTCTCAATCTTCACTGAAATCATTATTTCCTCTCTTCTTCTAGCTTTGGATTTAGTTTCTTTTTTGTTTCCTAGTTTCCTAAGCTACAGATTATTTATTTGAAATCTCTCTTCTTTTTTAATGTATTTATAAATTTCCCTTTAATATTACTTATGCTGCATTACATGAATTTTAGTATGTCATATTTTGCTTTCATTTGCCTTAAGATATTTTCTAATTTTCCTTCATTTGCCTTGACTCTTTGGTTGTCTAAGTATGATTAAATATGTTTAATTTGCACATATTTCTAAATTTTCCAGTTTTCCTCCTGTTATTGATATTTAGTTTCATTCCATTATGACTGGAAAAGATACTTTTTTATGACTTCAGTCTTTTCACACTTATTAACACTTGCTTTCTGGTCTAACATATGGATGGTGTATCCTGGAGAATGTTCCACATTCACTTGAGAAGAATGTGTATTCTGCTGTTGTGGTATGGAGTGTTTTATATATGTCTATTAGGTTCAAGAGGTTTCTTCCTTATTAATCATCTTTCTGGATGTTTTACCCTTTATTGAAAGTGGAGCATTAAAGTCTGCAATTATTATTGTAGAAATGTCTTTTTCTTCCAATAATTCTATCAGTATGTGTCTCATATTTTGGAGTGCTGATTTTTGGTGTGTGTATGTTCATAATTGTTATATCTTCTTGCCTAAATGACCATTTTATCAATATAGTAGGTCTTTTTTCTGTCTCTTGTAACAATTTTTGACTTGCAGTCTATTTTCTTTGATATTAGTATTTTCTTCCCCACCCTCTTTTGGATACTATTTTTTTTTAAATTCTTTTAATGTTTATTTCTGAGAGAGAGAAAGACAGAGTACAGCAGGCAGAGAGAGAGAGAGAGAAGGAGACACAGAATCTGAAGCAGGCTCCAGGCTCTGAGCTGTCAGCACAGAGCCCGACCTGGGGCTCGAACCCACGAACTGTGAGATCATGACCTGAGCTGAAGTCAGACGCTTAACTGACTGAGCCACCCAAGCGCCCCAAGGACTCTTTTGGATACTATTTATATGGACTAATCTTTTTCCATCCATTCACTTTCAACCTATCTGTGTCTTTATATTAAAGTAATTCTCATTTAGACCACGTATCATTGGATCATGGTTTTTGTTTTTGTTTTTTATCCATTTTGCCAATCTATGTCTTTTGATTGAGGTGGGGAGTTGCATTTAATATACTTACATTTAAAGTAAATATTGATGGGGCACCTGGCTGGCTTGGTCAGTGGTACATGTGATTCTTGGTCTCAGGGTTGTGAGTTTGAGCCCATGTTGGTTGTAGAGATTACTTAAAAATAAACAAATAAATGAATAAAGTAAATACTGATAAGGAAGGACTTAGTGCTGTCGTTTTGTTATTTGTTTTCTATATGACTTGTAGGTTTTGGGGAGTTTTTAAAAATGCCTTTGATTTCTTTTTTCAAAATATTTATTTATTTATTTATTTAGAGAGCAGGAAAGGGGCAGAGAGTGAATCCCAAACAGACTCCATGATCAGCATGGACCCAATGTGGGTCTCGATCTCACAACTGCAAGATCACGACCTGAGCCGATATCAAGAGTCTCACACTTAATCCACTGAGCCACCCAGGTGCCCCCAACCTCTGATTTCTTCTGTTATCCCCTTTTTGTGTGTGTATTGATTCTGTAATGAGACATTTAAATTCCTTTCTTATTTTCTTTTGTGTGCATCTTATAGGTTACTATGGAGATTACATATGACAACTTAAAGTTTTAACAACCTAATTTGAATTGATACCAACTTAACTTTAATTGCATGCAAAATCTCTACTTATATATTGTTCTCTCCTCACCTTATGTTACTGTCACAAATCGCATCTTCATGCATTGTGTATTTATTATCATAGATTTGTAATTGGTTTTATACCTTTGTCTCTTATCCTGTACAAAATCAAAAGTGAACTTACAAGCTAAAAGTACAATAATACTAGTTTTGTGTATTTAGCTTTCCTACAGATATTTATATTTTCATATGGCTTTAAGATACTATCTAATGTCCATTCATGTCAATTTGAATGACTCTTTTAAGCACTCTTATAAGGTAGGTCTCATGGCAATGGATTCCCTTGTCATTTGATTATCTGGAATGTCTTAATTTCTCTCTCCATTTTTGAAGAGTTTTGCTAGATATAGAATTCTGTGTTGCTAGTTTTTTTGATGTTTTATATTTTTTTAAATTTTATTTTAGAGAGCACCCAAGTAGGGGAGAGGGCAGAGAGGGAGCAAGAGAGAATCTTAAGCAGGCTCCACTCCCATTGTGGAGCCCAACATGTAGCTTGATCCCACGACTCTGGGATCATGACCTGAGCTGAAATCAAGAGTCTGATGCTCAACTGACTGAGCTACCCAGGAGCCCCTGCTTGTTTTCTTTCATCGGTTTCAATATATCCTCCTACTGCCTTCCAGACTCCAAGGGTTTTGCTGGTAAATCAGCTGATAATCTTACTGAGGATTCCTTGTATGTGATAATCTTTTCTCTCTTCTGCTTTCAAGATTCTGTTTTTGGCTTTCGACGGTTTCATTATAATATGTCTTAATGTGAATCTCTTTGGTATTCTGCTTTTAGCTCAATGCCTTTTGGATTTGTAGATTCATCTTTCCTCAAATTTGGGAAGTTTATACTCAATATTTTTTTTCAAACAATCTCTCTGTTCCTTTTTCTTTTTCTGCTCCTTCTAGGACTCCCTTAATGTGTATATTGCTCCTCGTGATGGTATCCCAAATGTCTCATAGGCTCTGTCCTTTTTCTTCACTCTTTACCATTCTGTTCTTCACATGATAATTTCAAATGTCTTGTGTTCAAATTCACTGACTCTGTTCTGCTCACTAAAATCAACTGCTAAACTGCAGTACTGAATCTTTCAATTCAGTTACTATATTTTTTATTTCCGTAATTCCTGTTTGACTCTTTTTTAATAATATATATCATTTTGTAGGTAATCTCATTTTTCCATGTATCATTTTCCTGATTTCTTTTAATTCTTTTTCTTGTTTTTGTTTAGTGATTTGAGCATATTTAAGATAGCTATTTAAAAATCTTTGTCTATTAAATCTGATGTCTTTGCTTCCTCAGGTACAATTTCTGCCAATTATTTTCTTTCTTTTAAACGGACCACAATTTGATGTTTCCTTGTGTGCCTTTAGATCTTTTGTTGTGGTGTTGTTGAAAACTGGGCATTTAAGCAAATAGCCACTTCTTTTAGTCTTTGCACATAGGCTCTGTGGTGAAGCAGTCTTTCACTGATTAGGTAGACATGCTCTGGCCTGCATTTAGCTTTCTCAATCCCCCTGTAAACACAGCTACTTTGAATGACTTCCCCAAATTATGCTCCAACTCTTCCTCGGGGTCTTTGATGATCTATTTTATGTGTACATAGTAAAATTTTGTCCCAGATCTCCGTGGTTCTTTACTCCCCTTGCAATTTTTACAAGCAGTGGCCACCCCTTTTCCTGAGATCTAAGTTAGGCAAGATAGGAACCAGTCATTTAGGTAACTTCCAGGCAGCTTAGAACATGTGAATAATGTCTCTTTGGCTTCCTCAGGTTCAAAGGAGGAAATTTGGAACTGGTCCACAGAGGGAGTTGGAACAAGAGCATTCAAAAATACCAAAAAATGTCCCACCATTTTGAATGTGACTTTATCTTAATTGGGCATTTACTTGGTTGCTATAGACCTTTAACTGTTTTCCTGAGCTGCTTGTAAGGTTAAGTCAGCTAGTTTCTGATTGGTTTTTGATATTTCCATGGAGAAAAAGTGCTATGAAATTCCAGTCTGCCATTTTTTTCTAAGTTTCTTTGAAAAAATATTCAAGTGATTTACTCAGCTACTGTATCACTAACTTGGTCTAAGCCGAAATGACAAAGTAGAATTCTTTTGGCTATGTCTCCTTTGGCTTAAGTAAAAAGATTAACTTGCAATAAATAGTCTCCAGAGAATTTCCACTTCTATTCCTGAAATTATCACTAGTCTTTTGAGTTATGAGAAGGTCATTTCTAATAAATTACTTTAAAAGTCCCAAAAAGTAGATACTTTTCAATTAGTGAATAAATGGAAGTGTAGATACCAAAGAGATACTGGCCAACAAGTCCAAGTAATGAAATGTAGAGGCTGGAAAAGCAAAGAGGCATTGAACCTCTGAAAAAAAGTAGAAATAAAAATACTGAAAGGGATGTTTAAAAATGTAAGACTAACAAAAGTTGGTGTCAGCTTGTATTTTTTTAATGCTTGTTTCATTGTTCTTTTCTTAATTTTTTTTACTTTTGTGTTTTCAGACAGTAAGTATGAAACAAATTGTAGCCTTATCTAAGGAATGCCATTTGTATCTGATAAGAGAACTTATTAAAACACTTTGCACAAAATGATGAAAAATATAATTGATCTAAGAATTACTTTGTTAAAATCATAAAAATAAATAAGTATATTTTTCAAGTATATTCACAGAATGTCAAAAATTCAAGTACACGCACAATTGTAGTGTAGGAAGCAACACCCTAAAAATTTCATGTATGTGTCAAGATAGTTCTTGGGTGAATTGAACAGTCTTCGTTAACCGTGGCCTCATGGCTCTGAGACTGAGATGTTGAATTTGATTGGATAGTCTGTATTTGGTGGTGAACAAATAGAAATTTTCAGAGAAAATGCTCATAATAATTGTCAATGTCCTCAGGCAAGTTATGCAAACTGGCTGTCTTGAGATAGTTGTACACAGAGAAATAGTATCAGCCTAAAACCTAAATCAAGATATAGTAAAAAGTAGGAAAAATAGGAACATAGACAGACCGATAGATAGACAGATACATACGTATATGTATTCTAAAAATAACCCATCTTGGGTGGGTTTTATTCATTACCTCTTGTTAGAGATCATGGTTAAGGTTACTTATGCTTCTTTATAGGATGCATGCCTATATTCTTAAGCCATGAACAATTCTAGGACCTGTATCAGAGTAAAGTGATTTTACTTATTTTATACAATAATAATAACTGTAACTATTACTAAAGGTCATATGGCCTGGTCACGAGATGCTGATCATGAAGGACAAGACTGTGACATGTCTGTTCTTCTCTGTCACATATTTGAAGTAAAGAGAGCAAGTAACAGACAAAGCAGATTAATTTTTCAAGCAGAAGTAAGTCTCTAGGTAATATCAGTCTGGGGCTGAAGAATTAATGCAACAGGGAAGGGATCTCTGGAGTTTGCTAAAGAAATCTATACTATAGTTACTCCAATAGTTGTCAGAGAGTTTCTTTGGCATTGAAATCAAAGCAACTGTATCCTGCTTTCCTCAAGCATTCCTATGCAGTCCAATGTAATTAATTTTAATGAACTGATCACCTACTGGGTTGCTATGGGCAATGATCTATTTTTTTTTTTAATGAACATGGCTGGAAAGTTTAAATTCACATGAAAATGACTCAAGGGAAACCATCCAGACCACTCACTCTAATCCATTGCCATGGTACTTACCACAAAGAGAACATATCATTGCTGGAGTTATCTAATATAGTGGGTTAAGGTCATGTGGTTTTTTTGTGACATCTCATACAAGTAGAAGTGCATGCTAATTACTAAACTAGACACAAATACCATTTATGAAATAAGATAACTGAGTCATCCTAAAAAAATCTCAGTTGGATATGGAATGTACATGATTTGCTGAAATTAAAACATTATTTTTAAAAAGATTTAGAAAGACCACTTCAGATTCAGTCAAGAAAAATCTGTTCAGAAATGATAAGTTGATTGGTCACTAAGGATTTCCAATCAGATAGCTCAGATTTTCCCCTCAGGGAATCTGCTCGAAATATGTCTGTTTCCTCTGGTAAGTGTATTTCTCATCACATGCAAACCCCATGGTTATTTATTAGCATGAAATTCATCATGGAGTCTCACAGGATGCAGAAGGCAAAATGAGTAGATTTAATGTGACTTTTCAATTTAGCTTTTTTGAGCTATCTTCAGCATCGAGAGATATCTTTTTACATAAGCTTAATTGTAGAACTTCCCTGAAAAAGCCTTTTATTTTTTTTAAGTCTATTTATTTATTTTGAGAGAGAGAGACAGCATGCACATGTGAGCAGGGGAGGGCCAGAGAGGGAGAGAAAGAATTCCAAGCAGGCTCAGTGCTGTCAATGTGGAGCCTGACATGGGGCTCGATTCCATGGAATCACGGGATCATGACCTGAGCTGAAATCAAGAGTTGCATGCTAATGGACTGAGTCACCCAGGTGCCCCAGAAAACCTTTTAAATTCCCCTTCCAAATAGAATGTATCCAGCTCTTGATTGTCCTACATATGACAGAGAACAGAATCTAGATAATACCAGAGACATCCATATGAACTCCCAAATCTCTCATATCACAAGATACAGCAATTAGTTCTCATACACTTCTCAGCTCCCTTAGAAGGTGCTTCTGTGGATGGGACATGGTGGTTTCGTTATTGTGTCAACATAGTTAAACTTGAACCTTGTGTAGTTTTGGATTTGAGTTTACCACAAAGATAATTTGCACAAAATTTGGAAAGTAGGAGTGGGTCACCTAATTGGCACAGGGCTGTGGGTGGTCAGACAACTCTCCAGTGTCCACTAGATCTCCACTTTCAACTTCTCCACGTCATGATCCAGGCACGTATATAGCTCCATAGCAAAGACATCAACTCATTCTTCACGTTACCTATGTTGTTGAGGACAGAAGTGATAGGGACAAACATGGAATGCAATTTGTCCTTGTAAATTCTAATTTGTTTTCATCAATTCCAATTTGATTTCATGGATTCTAGTTTGTTCATGGTCTCTCCTTCTTGACATTCAGCCTTTCTTCCTAAGTGTTGGCCCTGCTGATTACAGCAATTTCAGGAATACCACCAGATACAGAGGCAACAGCCTTCCATAGGCATTTTTCTAAGTTTTTCCATTTGCATAAGAACTAACCTTATGATAAGCCTCTTATTTGGTAACACTCAGTGATTCTGCATCTCTGAGTGCAACCTAACTGACACACTATGTTACACCTAAGTTATATTGTCCTTAATGTGAGAAAATGCCCCCACGATCCGTATTACTTCTGCTTTTCTAGACAATTTTTAATAGCACTGTAACATGTTTGGTAGGTCAGAAATTTATGTATGAGAGATAGCTTCCAAATACTAATTCTATAAGAAATACAAGCTGTTACTCTTGCATTTACTGACTAGGACATTTGGCATTCTTTTAAATGAAGATCTTACTATTTTGTAGCCCAGGGCAATGCTTTGACCTTTTCAATATTCCATAATTAGATTGGCTGCAGTTCTACTTTGCCTCCTGTTTACAGCCTAAGCAGCCTCTGGGAAAGGGGCAGAGTGGCCAGCTGTTCACTGTTGAAAATATTTTAAAGGTCAAAGAAATAGAGCATTTCAACTGTCTATTCTACTGAAATATATTCACTTTTTTTCAGGGGAATCTAAAGAAAGAGGGAGTGTGCTCCCTATAAACTAAAGCTGATATCAGCTTTGCCACTTCATTTAAGACCTAGGTAGATGTCTGAGCTCTTAGAGAGAGATGTGCTTCCCTAGCTGTTTTGGCCTGTACCTTCCTTGTCACCCCTCCCCCAACTCATGGCATGCCTCCCCCTATTTACTACTGCAGAAATTAGATGCCTCAACAAAATTTAAAGTCCAGTGCTTCCCTTTAATTAGATGAATGAAATCTGATTTTTGAGAGAATCATATTTCAAGAAATGCATGTATTAATGATTATATTGTTTTATTTAACAGCATTTGTGGGTTTAACCACAATTATTTATACTTCACCCTTTGTTTATAAATGACTTAAATATATTTTCCTCTGAATGAGTAGATTCTAATGAATACATTTAATGCCGCCTTGATAATTTAGGCACTGACATTAATATCAACAGTAATTTTCTAGGATTAGATATGAAGATGTCAATTCCCAAAAGAAGTATTGATCTCAGAGTATTATATGAAAGTTGATTTTGTTGTTTCTTTGTTTTCTTTGTTTTGAACTCAGCCAAATAAAAAGAAAACAAGTTTGTACCAGGGATATATTTTTTTTCTCTGCTAAAATAAATACCCAAAAGCTATTCACAGATAAATAATAGTCTCATTGGGTTAATCCCAGATAACTGAGGTTTAACATATTAGAGGTTCCAATTACTATCCTTACTGTCACCTGAACTTGAAAACTAAACATATACTTTAGTGTATATGAAAACTTCTTCAAGAGATAATGAATGACACCCAGGAGTACCATTGCTTATTTTATTGAATGGAACAGTTAAATTAAAATTTTTTGTAAAATTAATATTTTTTCTGGATTAAAATTTGCCTTTGTGTTAATGTATCCTATGGAAGATGGGGTTATTTTTGAGAAAAAATCAGGTACCTTTCCAAGCTACCTGCGGTAAGAAGTACAGTGAGGGAGCTCTTATCTGATCTACCTCAAGAAATAATCCTAAGAGACCTGATAACTATAACTTGAGAAAAGATGGGGGAAGGGAGTGGGAGAACATTCCTTCCACTGCCTGGATGGCTCAGAGAAGCCAAGGGCATGATGCTGCACTGTTACACAATCAGGCTTCCCTAAGGGACTCTGACTTCATGGCAAGAGCTACGAGTTAATAACTTTGACCAGGGTTACCAGTTAGTCTGCGAAAGTCAAGTAGAACCACCTAGAAGAGCCCTCCTAAAATCCTGCTATTACAGAGTTGTAAAAACTCCAGGGAAACATGGACAACAAAAACTTTAAACTCCTGACAGAAAAGTAGCATTAGGAGTGCCAGGAACAACTACCATGACTTTGCCTAGAAAAGGGCCTGTTGTGAGACAAGCATGTAAATCATAGTGATATTGTCCAGAAGTCACCAAACCTGGGTTCTTGGGGCCATTCACCAAGGTTAAAGATTGTCCCTAAGCTAGTGTACGTCTTCTAAGAATATGATCAGAGGAGGACTATTGATAAGCTTTGGCTAGTAGGGAAATGATAGCGATTGATGACTGTTGTGTTTCTAGACAGGTCATAACATAAGAAAGAGCAGATACTGAAAAAGAGACCTTGTAAACTCTCCACCCCTGGATAAGTAGCATCCATTGGCTTGCTTGAAATACCAGATTCCTTTTCTATGCCTCTGTTGACACTCCAGTATTAGGCAAAGGTTTGCTGGGCATAATCCTTTACTGGGAACCTTACCAGCAATCTTAACAAGGACAAAAATTTTCTTTCAAATATGTGCAGTTGAAATTGAGCAATTCAAGACTGTTGCTTAATTCCCACAATAAGCTACTGGGAAGATTTAATGCAATCCTGAAGGGAATAATTAGGAAGTGTGTGGATAATCATGCTAATAATTTAGATGAGAAGTTTTATCACTTCTGTCATTTACATATAGAGAGGTCTCTTAGGAATTATTTTTTATAATTTAGAGTTATACAATGAGAGAAGAGGGGAGTCCTTGTAACTCCATAACTAGGTTATTCCTACCAGAACAGTATACTAAATTATAGAGTCAGATATATACAACCACAGATAAACATATATACACACACATATACATAAACACATATATATATGGCATCATTTTAAAGGTAAATTACTTAAATATCAACTTGATAATATGTAAAGCTTATCATAGTCTCATATAATTTGTATAACCTCTTAGAAGCATCAGATATGACTTACTATTTATACATTTTATTATTTAAACTATCCCCAGTAATTTATACACAAGGATTAAAATATTAAGTTTTAACATGTATTAACTGAAAAATGACACTATATTTGTCTATAAAATATGCACAATTATACATATAATTCTATTTATACATATATGGCCATGACATATACTATCATATTTATATTGCTACCAAATGTCAACTTGTTTCCAGATATTGGATTTAAGGAGGCTTCTCACTATTGGACAAATGCAAAGAAAATCAGAGATTTAAAAACAATTGGAACACATTCTCATATACTGAAAATGGCTGATGAATAAGTAGAAGATGAAAAACATGCAAAAAGACTGCAATTTACTAAAAGAAAGGAAAACTTTTAGAATATGGTGTGCCAATAATACAATATAATTTATTTAAACATTATAAACCAATGACAAAACTTGTCTTTTGGAGTAAAACAAAAATGTAGAAATTTCATTAGCACACTAGAGGTCATAAATTTATAAAACAACACATATTAGAACTCTTGAAAGCGGGAAGGATGATATTCTGCCCCTATAATAAAGGTTAGTTATAGATTAATGGTGAGGTCTATCTATGATTACAAACTATCTAGATGAAAAATCTTAAGTGATTTTCCTTAAAAAGATTTTTCTAAGTCACCAGAGAAACCCCAAATGGCATACATAAGCTAAATCCATTCTCCAGTACTAATAAACATAATTACCTAAGGATTTTAAAAATGTATAATTATTGAGTTCTACCACTACAGATTCTGATCAAGTGGGTCCTTTATAGATCCCAGGGTGTGTGTGTGTGTGTGTGTGTGTGTGTGTGTGTGTGTGTGTGTGTATGTATACATATATATATATAAACAAAATTTGTCATCTTAATGAAGAGATTCCGAATACAAAATTTCAGACACATTAGAAACCTCAGAAAGCCTAGTTCTATATCCAGAACAAATCATATGGCTGACGAAACCCAGAATCAAAGGACAAAGAAATCATTGTGTTCTTGCGCATCCTCAAAAGCGAACAAGTCCTAAAATAATGAAGAGAGTCTGGGAACATGTTCTAATTGTATTGTTTACAGCACAGATACTTTCCATTTTGATATGGTTCAATTTAGATAAATAGATATTTTTTATAACATGTAAGAAAGAATTATGTCTGTGCGAAGCAAGATCATAGCTGTACTTCACTGTAAACCATGTAGAAGCAGTTTGGCTGTCTATGTAGAGGAGATGGTAATCCAATTATGCTGCCAGTTTCTTAAATGAATGGAAGTGTTTCAGATTAAATCACAATCGTGGTAAAAAGGTAAAATAAGGGATTAACCAGATGTCTCAGAATTTCTAATATTCTCCCTTGATCTTGTTTCTAAATGGAAAGCACATTAAATCTGTATGTATCATAGATAATTGAATTCCATAACAATACTTTGTGTATATCCTATGCCTAAAATTAATACACTGTTTGATCCACTAGGGACTAGTAAAGTTATTTCAACTATTAATTATAGTAATGACTATTTCTTAAAAATCGTTTTATTGAGGTATAACATATATCATAAAACGCACTCATTTAAATTATACAATCCAAAAATATTAAGTAGATACACAGAATTGCACAATCATTATCATCTCATCATCTAACCACCAATCATCTAACTTTAGAATATTCTCATCACCCCAGAAAGAAATCTCACATATATTAGCTATTCCCCATTCAACTCCCACATCACTCTCATCCTGAGGCAAACAGTGGTATACGGAATGTCTCCATAGAACTATCCATTCATTCTATTCTATGTAAATGAAATAATATGATACTGATCTTTTGTGATTCACTTCTTTTTGTTTTCAAGGTTCATGTACATTATAACATGCATGAGTACTTCATTAACTTTTATTGCCAATCAGTATCCCACTATATAGTTATATCACATTTCAGGTGGTTTTCACATTTTGGCTGTTATAAATAATAATGCTATGAATATTTGCATACATGTTTTTATGTTGACATGTTTTTATCTACCAAGGATTAAATTGCTGGGTTATATGGTAATTCCATGTTTCATATTCTGAGGAACTGCTAAACTGTATTCCAAGGTGGTTGTACCATTTTACCATCCCACCACTAATTTATGAGAGTTCCAATTTCTCCACATCCCAATCACCACTTCCTGGTTTCTATTTTATTAAAAGCATCTTAGTGAATACCATCTTGGTATTCTTTACGGTTTTGATTTGCATTTCTATAATGACCAGTGATATTAAGTAGTTTTACATGTTCGCATTGGGTATTTTTTGCTCTTCTTTAGAGAAATGTTTATCAGATTCTAAGCCTTTTTTAAAATCAGGCTATTTATCTTTTCATTATTGAATTATAAGCATTTTGTATATATTCTGGGTAGAAATCCTTTATCAGGTATGTGCTTTGAAATGTTTTTTCCATTCTGCGACTTATATTTTCATCTTCTTAGTGGTATTGTTTATAGTACAGATGTTTTTAATTAATGTAATGCAAGTTATCTAATTTTTATGGCTTGTGCTTTTGGTGTCATATCTGAGAAATTACTGCCTAACCCAAGATCATGAAGATTTACTCCTATATTTTCTTCTGTGAGTTTTATAGTTTTAGCACTTATATCTAATTTTATAATTATTTTGAGTTATTTTCTTATTGCATGAGGAAAGACTCCAACTTCATTCTTTCGCATGTGGAAAAGTTTTCCCAGTACCATTTGTTAAAAAGATTATTATTTCTTCTTTGAAATGGCATGACACCATGTTGGAAGTAATTGCCTTAAATGTAAGGGTTTGTTTCTGAACTCTCAATTTTCTGGCCTTTATCTACATATCTGTACTTATGCCAGGATCACATTTTGTTGATTACTGTATATTTGTAACAAGTTTTGAAACTGAAAGTGTGAGTCTCCAGTATTTTCTATTTTTTTTTCTTTTTAATCTCTTAAGATGTTTTGACTAATCTGGATCCTTTGTATTTCAACGTGAATTTAAGATTAGTGTGTCAATTTCTGCCAAAAAACATAGAGTTGATATTTTATAATAATTGTGTTAAATATGTAGATCAGTTTGGGGGAGTGTTGCTATCTTGTCAATATTGTCTTCCAAACCATGAGCATGGGATAGCTTTCCGTTTTTCTGTGTCTTTTATTTTTTCCTCAGGATTTCATGAGTTTTAGGGGAGAAGTCTTGAATATTGCTAAAGTTATTACTGATTACTTATTATGCTATTGTAAGTATTTTCTTACTTTTATTTTCAGACTGTCCATTGTTAATGTATGGAAACAGTTTTTTTTTTTTTAATAATGATCTTCTATCATGCAAATTTGTTGAACTCACACTAGTTCTAATGGTATTTTAAAGTCTCTTCCGTAGGATTTTCCACATACTAGGTTATGCCATCTCCAAATAGATATGATTTAGGCCACCTGGGTGGCTCACTCAGTTAAACATCCTACTTCAGCTCAGGTCATGATCTCACAGTTCGTGGGTTCGAGCCCCACGTCGGGCTCTATGCTGACAGCTCAGAGCCTGGAGCTTGCTTCATATTCTGTCTCTCCCTCTCTCTATGCCTATCCCCCACTCAAGCTCTGTTTCTCTCTGTCTCAATAATAAATAAACATACAAATAACAAATAGATATGATTTTATTCCATACTTTCCAATCAGAATACTTTTTTTTTTTTTTATTGCCTAACTGCAGTGGCTAGAACATCCAGCAGAAGATTGAATACATTTGGTAAGAGCAGACATCCTTAGCTTCTTCCTGATCATAGGAGTAAGCATTAAGTCTTTCACAGTTAAGTGTGAAATTAACTGATGTGTTTTTGTAGATGGCCTTTACCAGAGTAAGTCCCCTTCTGTATATAGTTGAGTGAGTAGTTTTTATCATAAAATGGTGTTGGATTTTGTCAAATGCTTTATCTGTCTATTGAGATTCTCATGTGATTTATTACATTAATGTTTTCAGGTGTTAACCAATTTTTAATTCCTCACATAAATCCTATTTAGCCATAGTATATAATCTTTTTATATTTTTCTGGACTGGGTTTTCTAGTTACTTTGTTGATCATTTTGCATCAATATTTTTAAGGAATATTGGTTTGTAGTTTTCTTGTGATGTTTTCTTGTGTTTGCTTGTGATGTGTGATTTTACTTCTAGAGTAATTTATAGCCTCATAAAATGAGCTGAGAATTATTTCCTCCTCTATTTTTTGGAAGAGTTTGTGAAGAATTGGTTTTAATTCTTCTCAAATTTGGTTTTAGACTAAAAGATGTTTCTGAACCTGGGCTTTTCTTTATACTAAGTTCTTTATTTAGTCATTAAATTTCTTGTTTGTTATTCCTATATTTCTGATAAGGTGTTCTATTTTTCCTTGGGTGAGTATTAGTAGTTTTTGTTTCTCTAGGAATTTCTCCATTTTATCTAATTTATCTAATTTGTTGGAGTGCAGTTGTATAAAGTATTTCTGTATAATCCTTTCACTTCTGTAATGTCAATATCGATGTCTCTTCATTCACCCTTTCTTTCTTTTTTAAAGAAAGGTTGTTGTTGTTGTTTTTAAGTTTATTTATTTTGAGACAGAGAAAGAGAGCACAAGTGGAGAAGGGGCAGAGAGAGGGAGAGAGAGTGAATCCCAAGCAGGCTTTGCACTGTTAGGGCAGATCCCAACACAGGGGCAGATCCCTCACGAATTATGAGATCATGACCTGAGCCAAGATCAAGAGTCACATGCTCAACAGACTGAGCCATCCAGGAGCCTCTCTTCATTCATCCTTTCATCTTCTTTTGTTGTTTGTGAGTCCAACAACAGTTTGTCAGTTTTGTTCTTCTTTGGAAAGGACAAACTTTTGGGTTGTTGATTTGCCTATTGTTTTTAGATTCCATATTGCATTAATTTGAGTTCTAGTCTTTATTCTTTTCTTCCTTCAACCTATTTAGGAGTTATTTGCTCTCCTTTGTTTTAGTTTCTTAAGGTGAAAATCTAGATTATTAATTTGAGAACTTTTGTTTTTAAAAATTAAAATATATTAGTATATATATATTAGTATACATACGAGAATATTGTATTAGTTTCAGATATACAATATAGTGATTCAATAATTATAAACATAAATGTTCACCACAATAAGGGTAGTTGCCATCTGTCACCATAAAAAGTTATTACAATATTATTGACTGTATTCCCTATGCTGTACTTTTCATCCTCATGACTTATTTATTTTATAACAAAAAATTTGTACCTCTAAATCCCCTTCATGAATTTCACCCATCTTCCCTCCACCCCTGACCCTTGTCAACCACCGGATTGCTCTCTATATATGTGTATCTCTTTCTATTGTCATTGTGGATGGGATTTTTTGGTTTTTGGTTTTTTTATTCCACATATAAGTGAAATTATATGGTACCTGTCTCTCTCTTTCTGACTTATTTCACTTAACTTAATGCCCTCTAGGTCCATCCATGTTGTTGCAAGATTTCATTCTTTATTATGGTTAAATAAATTCCATTACACTCACACACACACACACACACACACACACACACACACATACATACATACCACATCTTCTTTTTATTATTATTTTTTTAATGTTTATTCATTTCCAGGAGAGAGAGAGAGAGAGACAGCGTGAGCAGGGGGGGTCAGAGAGAGAGGAGTGACAGACTCTGAAACAGGCTCCAGGCTCTGAGCTGGCAGTCAGCACAGAGCCCGATGCGGGCTCGAACCACGAACCGCGAGATCATGACCTAAGCGAAAGTCAGACGTTTAACCAACTAAGCCACCCAGGCGCCCATACCACATCTTCTTTATTTGTTCATCTATCGATGGACATTTGGGTTGCTTTCATGCCTTGGCTGTTGTAAGTAATGTGCAATAAACACAGGCGTGCATAGATCTTTTTGAATCGGTATTTTGTTTTGTTAGTAAATATCCAGCAGTGGAATTACTGGATTATATGGTATTTCTACTATTAACTTTTTGAGGAACCTCTATACTGTTTTCCATAGTGGCTGTACCAATTTATGTTCCCACCAACATTTGCAAGAGGCTTCTTTTTTATCCAAATCTTAACCAACACTTGTTATATATTATCTTTTTTGATACTGGCTATTCTGACTAGTATGAGGTAATATCTTGTGGTTTTGATTTGCATTTCCTTGTTTTCCAGCAAGCCTAATATTTAACATGTTATCTTCAAATTACCTGATTCTGCCTCTACAAGCTCTAATTTGAAGTTGAGCACCCCCAATGATTTAAAATTTTTTTGTTGTACTTTTCAATCCCAAAATTTCCATCTTTCTTTTTTATAATTTATATATCTTTATTTATAGTCTTTTTGTGATGTTGCATTGTCATCGTTTCTTCTTTTATTTCTTTAAGTGGGATTTCCTTTAGGTTTTTGAACATATTTATAATAGCTGCTTTGAAGTCTTTGTCTCCTGTATCTAACATCTATCCTATGAAAGGCAGATTATTTGGCCTGCTTTTTTAACCATCTGACCCATACTTTTCTGTGTCTCTAAGTAGCTCATATTTTATTGAAAACTGAACATTTTAGTTAATATATTATGGTAACAAGGATGATACCTGTTCCTTCCTGGGACTTGTTTCTGCCGTTTGCCCTTTCAGTTACTTACTTTGTAATGACTTTTAGTGGATAGAACAGTTTGGTGAGGTCCATTTCCATCACAGTGTGCCAACCCTTGTGGTGTTCCTCAGAGCCGGTAGCCGTGGGTGTGCGCTCAGGTCCTCCTGCCCACCATCCATGACTGTGGTTTTAGGCAGACCCTCTTGGCCGATCTCTGCCTCATATCCCTGTTAAGTTTATGGTTGGCCTACATATATTGGCATCACACCCAGCTGTTGATTTGCACTAATCGTAAATTGATTTATTTATTGTTTTCAACAAGACCCTGCGGCATGGCATGTACTAGTCCGTAGTCTGATCTAATTAAAGGTGGATCTTGGCAGGGGTGGGGTGTTCCAGTTTTTTGAGACATGATTCTACCCTCCTCCAGGCAGAGCTCTGGGTTATAGAGCAGGAGCTGTGGTGGATGGGGAGAGGAACCCGTGTCTCCAGTTGGCTGTGGCCACTACCCAGATGGATCTTAGCTCAGTTGTAGGGAGGATGTTCACCAGCTAATGAACCTCCCCAGATTAAATCTCCATTCCAGAAACCTGGGGGGAGATGAGAGCTTCCTCTAATACCAAGACCACTGAGTAGGTCTTCCACGATGCTGTGCTGTGTGGGAAAGAAGGGCTGCATGCTTCCCCAGCTGCCCATCAGACCCTCCCTGCGGAGCAGGAGTTGGGGGTGGGGTCAGAAGTGCCACTCGGCTGCTGCCATCCACGGGAGAGGTGCCTCCTGGAGCGCAGAGCTGTGCAAAACAGGATCGGCTGATGTTCACCAGCTGCTGAAATAACTGAGAATAGCTCTCACACTCCAGGGATTTAAGGGAGATGGGAACTGCCATTCAGCTGACATTCTTGCTGAAACAGTTTTTCCACGATGCAGAGCTATGTGGGCCTGGGCGTAGTCCCTGTCTTGAATGCCACAGCCTCCCACTCTTACCGAGTTTCTGCTAATTTTTTGAAAATGCTTCTCAATTGGTTGTAAGCCCTTTGATCAAATTCCAGAGATTTTGAAAGTTTGTCTTTGCTAATTTCAATCAAATCGCTGTGTCTCTCGGGGAGAAGTTTCCCAGAGCTCCTATTGCTGACACATTCTAGAAGTCTGTTTATGGTTTTGAAAATAAAAACAGATGAGGAACACAGGAATAACTTGATACAGTTTTTTTTTTTTTTAACACACACACAGCGCTCCTTGGTCAAATCAGTCTGGAACAATCTGGGTGTTAAAAAATCTCCAGATGTGGAGCTTTTTAGTGCTGTTTTGTTTGTTTGTTTTAACTACAGGTTACCTCAGAGTCCTAATATGCTAATGTGCAATTCTGAGTCTCCAGAAGGATAATGTAGTATACATCTTGTCCAAAATGTATGTGACCAATTAATAATTTTGTTCTTGTTTTTATTTATTTACTTTTCCATTGAGCATTTCTACAACACGTGTTATTGAGAATAAATACTCTTTGGAAAATACTGACTTAGTATATTAGCCTTTATTTTATTTTTTTTTATGTTATGCTTTAAACCAAGAAACTCACCAGGCTCCCAATGCCTGGTTAACAGTTTAAACTGGGAACTCTGGCATTTTCTATAAACTGCATGATTACCTAACTCCATATATCCAGAGTAGATATGAACATCTGGAGAAGCTCAGACTGTTGCTAAAATGCTAGCTGCCAAAAGGGATTTATGGAAAAATCTTTAAAATGCCAATCAGATTTCCGAACGTCAAATACTAATGACGCACCATGATCCCTAAGCCCCAAACCCCATTGTCGAATAAAGGGAACTATTGAAATTGTCAGCTAAGATATAAGGAGATGGTTCTGAGGACTACCATCATTTTACAGGAAGGCTTATCCCCATGTGAGACCATATTAGCACCAATTCCCAACTAACACATCAAGTAATATTTGAAAACTTCAGAGACTCAAAAATATTCTGAAAATATGAAATAGGTTTCTTCCTAACATCTGAAAGTAAAATTTCTTAGATGATAGAGCATGGATTTTAAGCATCAGAGAAACAACATAGGTTCATATCCTTACTCTGCCCTTACTAGTAGTTGTGACCATTGACAAATTTCTTATCTTACTTGAACCTCCATATCCTCATCTATAAATTGGGGATAAAAATACTTATAAGGATTGCTTGAAAATTTAAACTCTAGGCAATTGCCAGTGCTCAGCACATAGCATAGTTACCATCTATTAGCCCAAGCATTTCAGCTCTCTTCAATGTAGTTAATGATGTGTTTTGTACCAAAATTTGTTCTAGGGAATATAAATGTAATACATTCTTAGTTACTAACATAATGTCTGGAATGTAATGAGGATTAATAAGTGTTTATTTAATTGAATGGAAAGATGCAAATAGAAAGAAACGTTTATTTAGTGTCAACGGTGTACTAAGCACTCTACGTGAATTACTTCTCCCTAGTTGAATCGTCACAATATTTCTGTCAGCACTATTATTCCTATTTTATAAACAAGAAAATAAAGGTTCAGAAAATTCTTTGATTTGTTAGTGCTTGGTACTTAGCTATAGGAGGTAAAACCAAGATGCAAGTTTATCTAACTCCAAATCTTCTGATCCTTCTAATGTGCCAAGGTGCTATTTAAGTAAATTTGGGAACTTTTCCTAAACCTGGATCATATTTTTTCTGGCCAGGGTATTATTCATATTATGTGATTAAAAATGCAAAACTCTCATAGCATGTTGCCAGTATGGCTGTGAAATTTCTGGATATTCTTGATAAACATTTAATATATTTCTAAATGTGTGAATGCCCTGGGACGTAAACTTTCTGAAAATAGTATAGGAAAACATAAATACCTTGTGGCTGTACATCCAACTAAATGAATGCTACTTTAACACAAATTTAGAGTATGAGTACCACGGTAAAGGGGAAAATATATACATAAAAAAAGCCCACACCATATGTTTACACTAGCGTACTTTATTCTGTCAGGTAAAAATTTATTTTAAAGCTTTTAACATTGTTTTTAAGTTTATTTAGTTTGAGAGAGAGAGAGCATGAGCAGGGGAGGGACAGAGAGAGAGGGAGAGAGAGAATCCGAAGCACCCTCCACACTCTCAGTGCAGAGCCTGACGAGGGGCTGGAACCCACGAACCGTGATATCATGACCTGAGCTGAAATCAAGTCAGATGCATAACCGACTGAATCACCCAGGTGCCCCTTAAAATTTTGACTGGAATGCAAAAGAGTAGGTTTTATAAGGACAGCTGCACTAGAAGCAGTTTATATCAGGAAAACAGAAATCATGAAGGTTCTGGAATGTCCTTTAGTAAAGCTGGGAAAAATTGAAAATATCACAAATTTAAAAATCGAAAATATAACAAATAAAGAAATATTCTTATAAGTTCAGCCACTGTGTGGGAAGCCAGAAATAAGATTCTCTCTTTTTAATGAACTGGATAAAAAAAAAATTCAACTTAATGACTAAAGGTCAATACTCTTGTCTCTGATAAAACATAGACAGGGATAAAGACCACTATATTTTGGAAGTGGCTGAAATGAGACGCTTTCAGGCTTTAAGGGCGTGTTAGAAGCGGCAGAACTGAAAATAGCTCAACACACCGCAATGAAAAAAGTTGAGTGTAAACAGGATTGAGATAACTAGTGAGAAAAAACTAAACCATGAGATAGTAAGAAGGCAAACATGTCAAATTTCTTAGAGCTCACTTCAAATGTTAGATTTACAGAAAAAAAATATTTAGTAAAAATATCAGGGATGTCATTTGACTCCATTATATTATCATTGTCGACATCACCATTGGTCCTAATTTTCAGGGGAAAAGTTATATTTAAATGTCTCTCTTTAAGAGAGCTTAATCATCTGACTTGCATTCTGTCACGTGAGCATCCAGCTTACCTGGCGGAGGACACTTTCTGGAGGAGCAGTGAAACACCTTCCAAAAATGGGTCCCCTGAAAATGGTTCAGTATTTCTGTGGTAACAAACGTCACAAAAAAGTGCATAAGAACACTTACTTGTATGAGTCTGGAAGCAAAATAATCTTGAAAGAAACATTAATTTAAGACTCTTAAGTGTCGTCTTTAAGTTAATTTAACTCACTAGTGGCCATTATTCTTGCGAAACAAAAATCCTCAAAATAAAAATCTGTGTGATGGATGCACTGTACTTGTCTTTTTGCCCTCTCTTTTTATGCTATTGCCACACTGCCATTTTTTGAAAGCTCTCCATAAAAACCTGATGTAGCTGATTGATGCAATTTGTTTAGCGTTCCAAACATTCATAAAATTGCCTTTTTGTATTCAAAACGCAATTGTAGTCGGCAATTATAATGGTTTAAAAGTTATTGGTTTTAGGGTAATCTATCCTTATATGTCTGATTCAGAACAACCTTAATTTATCACTGCAAGTATAACCCTGAAGGGACAAAAAAGAGTACTTTGTAATGTAAAGAGTACTTTGCTAGTGTAAATTGCACATTGAATCCAAGTAGTACTGTGTTTTACTTTATGATTTTTGATGGGTATATGATAAAAACTAAGAATATTCCAAAGTGCGATTCATTAAGCGTTACTTACAACATTTGCAAGGAATGACAGTTGGTTCAGTACTAACTTAATGCATTATATTTTTGCCATTTAGTTCACGTGTTTTGACGTAACTAAGTGGAATAACTGCCATTCCTTGTTTCAGAACTGTAGGTAACCAGTCTCTAAACTTCATCATGCTACCTATGTAGGTTTTCCCTGGAAGCTTTACTCAGTGAAGTATGGAGAATTTAAAAAGACGTTGAACAAAGTGTCAGTCTGTGTTCCAAAGGCAAGGATCAGTTGTTTTGCTTAGATGTGCCATCCCCTGACTTCTCCCTCACTGATCAGAGAGAACAATAGGTATGTCTTGGTTCCTTATAATGCATTTTAAAATTATCTTTAAAACTTTTAATTTAAAAAGTAAAAAATTTCCCATTTCCTTTCTTTGAATGAAAAGCGTAGGTTTAATTATTAATCAATTAACTTGGTAGCTAAGTTCTTATAATACTGAAACTCTCTGGATGCTATAGCTTTTGTTTCCATAATCCCTGGCAGGCACTATGTTATGTTTTTTTTTCTCCCAAATATGAAATACAATGAAAAAAAAAAGGATACTTTATAGATGATTGCTAACCGCTGCATATTCCATTTTAGCTCCTTTTTCTGATTATGATAAATCATTGCATTTTAAAATCCAGGGAAAGACATACAAGTTTCCTTCCAAGTCAGTACTTGGAATATCTCTGCTTTCAATTTTGTAATGTTTCAAGAATATTCTTGGCTATTTTTAAAAGTAAAATCAGCAGATTTGAGGTAACAGATGTCAGAAATTATCAAGGCCGTTACAAGCTAATTATTTACCCAAACATCATCTTAAAGGCAAAGTATTCAGAAATAATTATGGCTTTCTATATTTCTCATTGCAGCCATTAGAAATTTCTTTGAGGTCCAAGACTAAAGATTTTTCCAATCACTTCTTCTGTCCCACTTAGCATTGAATCAGACAGGGATTCCTGCTTCCAGCTGCATGGAAGATGAACATATAGAAAATTCTTTTGACTATTATTCTAATATACCCTGGAAATCTTTCACTGAGAGTTGTTGAACAATCTAGGAAAGCAGTGTGATAAAAACCAATATACAGCAGAATCACACTAGCTTCTCCCTCAAAATTTAGGAAGCTTCTATATTTTACCTTTTCCAAAACACTATAGTAATTCAGTTAAGTACATGACCATTAATACACCTTCAATTTACTGATCTTAGGATTCTGACGATTCAAAATTAATAGTCTGTGCTTTTTAGACATAATGGTCTAGAGGCAACAGGCCAGACTTTTATGGAAGAAACAGCAAGTCCTTATGGGAAAAAAGGTACCTCGACTCCGAGAGTTATGGTGTGTTTTATGCTATCATTTCATACATAGGTTCCATCTCCAATGCCAATTTCAGTTGACTGGCTACTTGGAGTATCAGCTGAAAACCATCTCCAGCTATGTCCTTCTTCATCAAGAAAGGCTATCATGATCCGTTCGTATCTGACAAGAGGTACAGGAGTGGGTAGCACACTTTCCGGTGCAAGTGATTCGCTATCTCTGCAATAGTAAACATGTTACCACTTAACGGTTCCCTTGTTAGAGAAGGATCACCATTAGGGTAAACAACGTAGCCGTCAAAAGAGGAAGGCAAAGAAAAGCGAAAAAAACAGTTTTAAGACATAAAACTTTATTCCCCATATTCCCCTCGAAACTTAAATGTTATTTTTGCTTATTCCCAACTACTTCGTCAACTTTTAAAAATTCTTGGGGCACCTGGGTGGCTCAGTCAGTTGAGCATTCAACTTCAGCTCAGGTCATGATCTCACAGTTCGTGGGTTCGAGCCCCGCGTTGGGCTCTGTGCTAACAGCTAGCTCAGAGCCTGGAGCCTGCTTCTGATTCTGTATCTCCCTCTCTCTCTGACCCTCTCCTGCTCACGTTATCTCTCTCTCTCTCTCTCAGAAATAAATAAAAACATTAAAAAAATGTTTTTTAATTCTTTTTGAAAATTACCCTAGTTAGGAAAAACAAAACTATGTTTTATCATTCAGAGGAATAAAAGGCTTAGCAGTTGAGTACATTTTGTATTTTTGTTAAGCACTTAATTATCAGGCTAAAAACTAGCTAATCAATAACCTCTTTACAACATGTAATTTTACTTATGTAATATTTCCCCATATAAAAGAAAACTAATTTTGTGCTGTTTAAAGAATTAGAAATGTCTACTAGACTCCTGTGAATTAGAAATGTCTACTAGACTCCTGTGAACTTTGAGCATACTGGGTTATTTCTACAAAAAGCAGATCTTGCTTAGTGGGGGAAAACTTGTTTGCCTAAGGTGAAAATTTACACGAGAGACTATCCAAATTGATTGGCGACAGTTTAGTGAACATATGTACTACTGCAAAGCTGCTTTCTCCTTCCCTAACATATCCATAGGAGCACAAAAATAGATGGCAGAAGAAGGGATATTCAACAGATTTTATTATCACTGGTCAGACAGTAACAGCTGTCACATGAAGCTAGGTTTGCCAAGAAGAAGAAGTATATGTTTTTTTTTCCTATGACTTAAGATGATACATAATTTCTCCACACACACAAAACCCCTTTATTTTAGATATATTTCTGTAGAGTTCAAATAATCACCTTTTCTACTTTACATTTTACTGCTAGTCCTAGCCAGCAGAATAAGGCAAAAAAACTAAAATGGTAAGGATTTGTAAAAGAGGTATGTAACACTGTCATTATTTGCCGTTGATAATTGTATCTATGGAAACTATAAAAGAATCTAGACAGAAAATATTTGTGTTAACAAGAAGGTTTAGCAAAATTTCTTAATTTAAAACCAATAGTTGAAAATCAGTTGTTTTATATATCCCAGAAAAATAATTAGAACATGAAAATTTTACACTGTGAAGTAGATTCCTGGACCTCAGCTAGGAAGGGCACTTCTTCCTCTGTAGAGGAGGCATAAAGAGAGGATGAATACCGATGTATCAGTGTTTGACTTACCACCTAGACCTAAAAAGAAAGAAAGAGGACTTCTGGGGAGGATAGTGGAGTAGGAGGACCCGAGGCTCACCTTGCCTCATGAATACTAGATGACACCCACATCAATGTAAATAACCCCCCCTCAAAACAAAGACCTGAAGACTGGCAGAGAAAACTCTCCGTAGGTAAATGTAGAGAAAAGGTCCTGTTGGAGATGGTAGGAAAGGTGGAGACATGGTGGGCAGCTAAATGGATCTCCAGGACAATATGCAGGAGGGAAGGGTACTGTGGGCCCAGAGATGAGATAGAAAGAGACTCTCACACCAGGGATCCCACATGGTTAAGACAAGCCTGCATAACACCAAGTTCACTGGGTTGGGTTAGGTTACTGTGTGTGTGTGTGTGTGTGTGTGTGTGTGTGTGTGTGTGTGTGTGTGTGTTTAAAAAAATGGGTTGGTAAGGATAAGTTTAAAAACAATACCTCTGTACCCATCGTAAGCAGCCCTGGGATAAGTGTATGAAGCAAAGGCTAAATTTCTTTTTTTTTTTTTAATTATTTTTAATGTTTATTTTTGAGAGAGACAGAGACAGAGAGACTGTGTGAGTGGAGGAGCAGCAGAGAGAGAGGGAGACACAGAATCCAAAGCAGGCTCCAGGCGCTGAGCTGTCAGCACAGAGCCCGATGTGGGGCTCGAACTCACCAACCATGACATCATGACCAGAGTGGAACTCGGACACTTAACTGTCCGAGCCACCCAGATGCCCCTCAAAGGCTAAATTTCTTAACCTCTATAAATTCTGGGTTTTCTTCGTGGCTTACAGAGAGACATTAAGTATTGACTTCTTTGTGGTGCCCAGAGTCAGTGTCCTGCCTTGCTGCAGTAGTCATTAAGTGCCATGGTTGATAACAGACAAAAGATTTCATTTACATGCTGTGAGATCACCACAAACCTACCTCACTGTGTTGAAACAGGGGAAAAGCAATAGGCTACACTGGGTGGTGTGTGTCTAATCCTGAGTTCTTATCTTTCCCAATCACTGTCCCCTCTGGCTATTGTATTTGTCTGGGTTTTGTAGAACTTTGTGAATAGCTGATTAGGCGATTGATTGCTAGATGGTCTGGTTTGCATAAATATAATGTATTGGTCTTCTCCATGACCTTTTGGGGTTTTATTGTTTAAAAACTTTTTGAATTGAGAGAAATAGCCACAGCATGTTTGACAAAACATTCTACACCAGGAAAAACATCTGGAACCTATGTTTTTGGTGTCCCCTCTTGAAGTATGGGGGTCTTGAACAATCCTTTCTTTTGTGTTCCCCTTCCCCTATTTCTTATTTTGGCCTAGATCTTCTGTCCTAAAAACTTGACTCCTACTGTACCCTCTCTTCTATCACCCCTCCCCAATAAAGCTTCCCCATGTACGCATTTAATTTGTGGGGTATCTCCATGACTCCTAAGTGATATGTGCAGAAATCCTGAAGACATTAAGAACACTCCATTCCTTGTTCCCAAATCTCCTGTGTCAAGACCATCCCTTGATATGATTCATACTAATACACTTGTATTTGGATGGATCAAACCTACTTTAATCTCAAATCTTAGGGTAGAGGGAGGCACACACAATGAGAGAGCCTTCCATGTATAAAGTAGAGTCAGGAGACCAAGAAAGGGAAGATGAATGTATATCTGAGTCATACAGGAAGTTTTATACATGTGCAAGAAACTTATGTCAAAGTGGCTACAAGACTGTTTAATAGGATACATATGAATGCAACTCCATGTTTATGTTTATTGCTATGAACCAAAGCTTTTTGTGATATCATGAATTTATGGAGAATGGGGGAATGTAGGAAAACTTGTACCTATCTGTTTTTACCTTGATCCTTTACCCTCATTTCTTAACTATAAGAGACTGAGCCTCCAAGGGCTTTAGTGACTCCATCTCTGGGGAGTGTTTATTAGATGGTTGATTTTTCTGTGCTAGGTACTTCCTTTCCCACTTGCTATTGTTTTGTAACACACATGGTGACCCTTTTACCTTCTCTCTTTACCCTGGGAAAATGCAATTAATAAATAAAAACTTACTGGTAGTGAAAAAAAGGGAAGAGTTAATACCTATTCTTCCCTAACTTTTCTAAAACCTAGAAGAAGAAGGAAAGCTTCCAAATTCATTCTATGAGGTTAGCATTAATGAGATGCCAAAACCAGATAAAGACACTACAAGAAAGTATAGATTTCTGATTAGACATAGATACAAAAATCCTCAACAAAATATTAGCAAACTGAATCCAACAATACATTAAAAAAATCATTCATGATAATCAAGTAGGATTTATTTCCAGGATGCAAGATTTGGTTTGATATTCACAAATCAATCAACATGATATAAGACATCAACAAGAGAAAGATAAAAACCATGTGATCATTTCATTGGTTACATAAAAAGCATTTGACAAAGTACAGCATCCATTCATGATAAAATCCCTTAACAAAGGAAGCATAGAGGGAACATACCTCAATATAACAAAGGCCATATATGGAAAACCCACAGCTAACATCATACTCAATGGTTACAAACTGAGAGCTTTTTCTAAGATCAGGAACAAGACGAAGATGTCCACTCTTACCACTTCTATTCAACACAGTATTGGAATTTCTAGCAATGGCAATCACACAAGAAAAAGGAATAAAAGGCATCCAGATTGGTAAGGAAGAAGTAAAACCTTCACTATTTGCAGATGACATGATAGTATATATAGAACACCCTAAAGAATCCACCAAAAAAACTACTAGAGGTGATAAAGGAATTGAGTAGAGTCATAGGATACAAAATCAATGTATAAATCCATAGCATTTCTATACACCAATAATAAAGCAACAGAAAGAGAAATTAAGACAAAATCCCATTTACAATTGCACCAAAAATAATAAAATATCTAGGAATAAACTTACCAAAGCAGTGAAAGAGCTGTACTCTGAAAAGCACAAAGCATTAATGGAAGAAATTGAAGATGATGCAAACAAATGAAAGGTATAGGAACAAATATTGTTAAAATGTCCATACTATCTAAAGCAATCCACAGATTTGGTGCAATCACTATCAAAATACCAACAGCATTTTTCACAGAACTAGAACAAATAATCTGCCAAGACTTGCTTTGAAACTACTCTATTCAAGACAAGTCTAGTATTGGTGAGAGAATAGACAAATAGGTCACTGGAACAGAATAGAGTGCTCAGAAATAGGCTCGAATTAATATAAACAACCGATCTTTGACAAAGAAGTCAAAGCAGTACAATGGAGCAAAGAAAGTTGTTTGAACAAATGTTGCTGAAGCAATGGGTCATCCATGCCAAAGAGAGAGAGAGAAAGGAGAGAAAAAAGGAGAGGAAGGAAGGAAGAAGGATCTGGATACAGATCTTAAACGTTTCACAAAAATGAACTCAAAATGAATTATATAGAAAGATATGAAACCTAAAATTATTTTATTCCTAACAAATAAATCTAGATGACCTTGGGTTTCTTGATGACTTTTTCTTTCTTTATTTAAAGTTTTCCCTTATAGTATTCTCCTTTGAAAGTAATTTTTAAAAATATTTTTATGTTTATTTATTTTCGAGAGAGAGACAAGAGACAGAGTGCAAGCATGGGAGGGAGAGAGAGAGAGAGAGGAAGACGTAGAACCCAAAGCAGGCTCCAGGCTCTGAGCTGTCAGCACAGAGCCCAACACAGGGCCCAAACCCAAGAATCGTGAGATCCTGACCTGAGCCAAAGCTTGATGCTTTATCAGCTGAGCCACCCAGGTGCCCCTATTGATGACTGTTTAGATGGATCCAAAGGAAGGATCCATGAAAGAAATATTTGATAAACTGCACTTAATTAACATTAAAAAATTATGCACTACAAGAGATAGAAAAATGAAAAGTTAGTGCACTTATGGGGGGAAATACTTGCAATGATATATCTGATAAAAAACTGTTACCAAAAACAGAGCAAGTCTTAAAACTCAACAGTAAGAAAATAAAGCAACCTGAATGATGGTCCAAAGGCCTTAATGGATAGTTCTTCGAAGAAGATACACAAGTGGGAAATAACCACATGAAAAGTTGCTCTGAATCATATGCCATAAGGGAAATGCAAATTAAAACAACAATGAGATGTCACTACACACCTATCAGAATGGCTAATATGCCAGAAAACTGACAACACCAAATGCTTGTGAACGTTAGAAGCAACAGGAACTCTCATTAATTGTTGACAGGAGTTAAAAATGGTACACTTTGGAAGGCAGTTTGGTAGTTTCTTAGAAACTTAAACATATTCTTAGTATATGATCTAGTACTTATGCTCCTGTGCATTTAACCAAAGGAGTTGAAAATATGTCCAGACAGGGGTAGTTACAGTAGGTTTATTCATAATTGCCAAAACTTGGAAGCAACGTGGATGTCCTTTAGAAGGGTAATGGATGAATAAAATGTGATATATCTAGACAATGAAATATTACTCAACACTACAAATAAATGAGCTATTCAGCCATAAAAACATGGACAAATCTTAAATACATTTTAATAAGTGAAATAAAGTCAATGTGAAAAAACTGCATACTATATGATTGCAACTATGTGACATTCTGGTAAAGGAAAACTATGGAGACAGTAAAAAAAAAATCAGTGGTTGCTAATGGTAAGGCAGGTAGTGAGGAATGAATGGATAGCAGAGGATTTTTAGGGCAGTGAAACTGCTCTATTAGACACTATACTCGAGAACATATGCCATTATACACTTGTCCACACCCCTAGAATGTACAACACCGAGAGTGAACCCTAAAGTAAAATATGGATTCTGGGTGATAATGATAGATCAATATAAGTTCATCAGTTCTTACAAACTTAACTGCTCTGTTGAGGTATGTTGATAATAAGGGAGGTTATGCATATGTGGGGAAGGGAGATGTTTGAGAATCCTCAGTACCGTCTGCTCTATTTTGCCAGAAATCTAAAACTTCTCTAAAGAATAAATTCTATTAAAATAAGTACATAATTTAAAGCAACTGTTGCAGTAGAGCAGGGGTTTTGGAGAAGGCCCTAAATCTGACAGTATTCATTTGAGACTCTTTGTAGGAAGAAACTCATGACTGTAAATATGACCAAAGTAGAAAAAACTCCATTGCAGAATGTAACCACACACAGTTTTTAATCTGTACTCCTCCCTCTCCTTTTTTATTTTATAACTTGTCAAGCTGGTTAAAAAAAAAAAAAAAGCATAGGTGTTTCCTCTTTTTTTGCCAGTGGAAGATTCAAACTATACAAACCTCTGTCTGTGTGCAGTAACCCTCAACGCCAGCCCCACCCTCTTACTACAATAAAACCCCAGGCTATAGGTCATGGTAGTTCTTCTTGGGAATATACTCTCTTCTCCCCAGAAAGTCTTATTCTCTAAGAAATAACCTTATCATATCCTCATTTTTAAAAAAGCTGATGTACAGGGCACCTGGGTGGCTCAGTCGGTTAAGTGTCCGACTTCAGCTCAGGTCATGATCTTATAGTTCATGGGTTCGAGCCTCATGTCGGGCTCTGTGCTGACAGCTAGCTCAGGGCCTGGAGCCTGCTTCGGATTCTTTGTCTTC
The DNA here is from genome assembly GCA_017311185.1 of Proteles cristata cristata. Classification (NCBI taxonomy): domain Eukaryota; kingdom Metazoa; phylum Chordata; class Mammalia; order Carnivora; family Hyaenidae; genus Proteles; species Proteles cristata. The sequence continues at coordinate 88,953 of JAESUZ010003742.1, forward strand.
CTCTCTCTCTAACTTTCCCCTGCTCACGCTGCCTCTCTCTCAGAAATAAATAAAACATTAGAAAAAAAAAAAAAGCTTCTGTACTTATTTTGAGAGAGACAGCCTGATCATATAGAACTTTATCAATGAGGCCATACATGTGCAGACCCAAAGATCAAATAGTCTGAATTATTTTCATGACATTGTTATTAGCACCATTATCATTAAGCAAAATACATAACTTTTGCCTATGTTCTGGAAACATGTAATATTCAACTTGATGTTGGTACATAAGAGTTAGCTTATAAGCAGAGCCTCAGAAAACTAATCAAGTGACCTGCTTGTTTAAGGATCCTAAGGTTCCTGGAGAAGACAGGGCAAGATATTAAAACCAACTGGTTCAGGAGTAGAGTAGTAAATCAGTTATTCTTAGCCATACAAAAAAATTAAGGTTCTGAAAACCTGAAAGTCATGTCAACTGATTCTTATGATGACTCAGAGTGTTCTATTCTAGAGCAAAATCTAGCTAATTATTGTAATATTTCACAAGTGTCCCTTTTGGTTTTCTCTATATCCACAATTAAATCACACAAATGGTCTCTTTCATGAAGTGGAATTTGAGAGGCACAGAATAACCATGACTTTGACGGAAAGTATGATTTCATGTCTTTGATGACAATGTTAATCAAAATCAACTGGAAAGATTGACCTACATGCTTACACTATAGCCTAGTTTTATGGATTAGTTTGCTTGCTTATTGCATTAGCCAAAAATATCTCTGATTGCTGTCACTTCATGGAGAAATATTTTCAGTATTAGAAAAATAATGACTTTCCCCCCTGAGATAACAAATTAGGAAATGCTATTCTGCCACAGATACTTCTCAGCTTTCCACTTCATTAGCCATGAAGGACAATGCTTTGCACTGAAATGGGAGATCCTTTAGAATGGGTAGTAATCTGAGAATCCATAATGGCTCTAAAGAAAATTTATCCACACTCCAAATTAAACTGAGTGCACTCTGACTGTGCCTTGCAGCTGAATTTTGAGATTTAAAGTACATTTTAAATAAATCACAAATTCTCTAGAACTCAGAAGCTGTTCCTATGGAGTCTCCTTTAAAGAGATGAGATTGATTTGGTACTTTAATGTGGCTCATATCAGGTCAAATTAAAATTCTCTCTGATAAAGGAAAAATGCAACGCAATCTCAAGTGAAATTTCTATTTGCCACTAGTATCACCAATTCACCAATCAGAGTATAATGTTCTGATTTTAACCTTCTAACTTAGCTTTATGTATTGTTCCTTCCTATACCTTTCTTTTTTGATAAATCAAACAATGGCACTCTCAATATACATATATGTGTATATATGTATATGTTTATATATATGTAAATGTGCTTATCTATGAGAAAAGGGAGAGAAGATTTAATCAGCAACTACTGTGCTAGCTTTGTTATTTCTTTTATATATGTCCTACGTTTTTTTTTATTATTCTATTACTCCATTACTATCTTTTTGGTGTTAAATATATTTTCTCCTATGCCATTTTCATCCCCTTTTCTTTCTTTTACTCTGTTGTTTTTCAAGTCATTTTTAGTGGTTGCCCTAAGAATTGCAGTTAACATATTAATATTAACAATTAACGTATTAATATTAATACCAATTTTATTTCAATTGTATACAAAAGTTTGATGCAACATACCAACTCTTCTTCCTCCAACTTTGTGCTATTATAGTCATTTCAATGACATCTTTTTCTAAGTCTATCAGAACAGTTTTATGAGTTTTGCTTTATGTAATTGTTTTTTTTAATCGGGTAGGAGAAAAAAACAATGGCAAATAATAATACATTTTATATTCACTCATGTAATTACCTTTGCCATTGGTCTTTATTTCTTTCAGTGGATTTAAGTTATTTCTAGTTTCGTTTCTTTTCATTTTGAAGGACTCCCTTAAATAATTCTTGTAGGGCTGGTCTGCTAAAAACAAATTCTGTCAGTCATTGTTGATCTGAGACTATCATGTTTTTCTTCATTTTTGAATGATACTTACTAGGATATAGAATTCTCAGTTGATTTTTTTTTCTCTGTCAGTGGTTTGAATATGCCATCCCACTGTCTTCTGGCCTCTATGGTTTTAATAAAAGGCAGTTGTTAATTTTACTGAGGATCTCCTATATATGATGAATCATTTCTTTTTGCAGCTTTCAATATTGTGTTTTTTTTATTTTGGCTTTTGACATTTTAATTATGATGTGTCTGGATGTGGATCTCTTTTGAGGTTTCCTCTTTGGAGTTTATAGAGATTCTTTGATATGTAGATTCATGTCCCTTATCACATTTGAGAGGTTTCAGAACTTTCTTCAAATATTCTTTGTGCTCTGTATTCATTTCCCAGGACTATAGCAACAGAATGGCACAAGTTGGGTGGCTTAGAGCAACAGACATATAGTTCCTCACAGTTCTGGAGGCTAAAAGTCTGAAATCAATGTGGCAGCAGGGTCATACTCACTGTAAAACGTGCAGGAGTAGGATCTTTCCATGCCTCTTCCAGCTTCTAATAGCCACAAATATGTCTTAACTTGTGGCACCGTAATTCCAATCTCTGCCTCTGTCTTCGTATGACATTCCCTCTCTGTCTCTTCACATTATCTTCTCTATGCTTCTGTGTCCAAATTTCCCCGTTTTATAAGGACACCAATCATATAGGATTAGGGCCCAGCCTAATGACCTCATTTTAATTTGATTGCATCTATGCAGATTATATAAGGTCACATTCTGAGGAATTGGGGACTAGGACTTCAATATATCTTTTCGTGTTAATAAAATTTATCCTATAACATGCCCCTTTCTCTATCATCTCAAGGATTCCCATTATATATATGTTGATATGCTTATTTGCATCGCATACATTTCTAAAACTTTGTTCTTTGTTTTTCTTTTTTTTTCCTGCTCCCCAGACTGGATAAACTTAGTTGACATATGTTCAAGTTCATTGATTCTTCTGCCTGCTTAAGTCTGCTATGGAGCCTCTCTCATGAATTTATAATTTTAGTGATTTTTGTTTTCAATTTCAGAATTTCCATTTGATTCTTGTAATGTGTATCTTTTTATTTATATTGTCTAATAGGTGAGACATATTTTTCATACTTTCTTGTAATTCTTTAAACTGGTTGCATTTCATTGTTTGAAAGTATATGTAATAGTTGATTTAATGTCTTTGCCTAGTGGGCTTCCTCAGGGACAGTTTCTATTTATTGCCTTTATCCTGCATATGAACCATACTTTCCTATTTCTTTGTGTATCACAATTTTTCAATGAAAATTTCAAATAATATCATATAGCAACTATGAAAATTAAATTCCTTACATGGTTCTTTGTTACTAATTTTTGTTATCGTCACTGTTGTTGATTATTTACTGACTTCACTTGACTAATTCTGCACAGCCTTTGTTCTTTGTGATGTGAAGTTTCTTAGGAGGTTAGCTAATGACTGGAAAGAGATTTCCTTAAGTGTCTTGAACAGTAGGTTTCCCAGTCTTTGCCAATGGGCTCTGTGGGTGTGTTGGGGCACATTGTACATGATCTGCTCAGGAAGACAGCTTATGAGACTCCTTTAGCTTTTACTGCCTGCTAGTGTAGAGCCTGAAGGTCAGCCAGGGGTGGGAGATTACAACATTCTCAGATGTGTCTTGGGCTGATGCATAGCCCTTCTCATGTGCATGGGCTTCTAAAGTCTGACATCTTTTGAAGCTTTCCAAAGTCTCTGTTATAAATCTAATTCCCTAGTCGCTCCATTTACGTTTGTGGTCAGCTTTTCATTAGACCAAGTGGTATCACATCTCAAGCACCTATGTTGTCAAACAAATGCAGCTGATTGTTTTTAGCAAATGCATTAGGGCTGTTCACAGGGTCAGAGCTGAGTCATGTCATATATACTCAAGCCTTGAGAATGGAGCTTTTCAGGGATCTTCAAGACAGATCAAATAGTGACAGTTCTCTGAGAATAGGCCTTTGGGGGAGCTCTAAACCCGTTCTGCCCTCTTCAATGGCTCCTACAATTATGATTTTCATAGCTTTGAGAGTTGCAAGCCTATTTGTTTTCAGAACTGTTACAGACTGAGGGATGGGAATAGGCAAGTTCAAATGCCACAAAGGTCTTCTTACTGAGATTTAGCCAATTTTCTTGAATAAAATTTCCTTTGATTATTATAAGCCTTTGCTTAATTTACAGAGTTCTGGAAAAATTGACATGGACAATTTTTGCCAGTATTTTCTTTATTCTTATCGAGGAGCAAGTTTTGGAGGGTCTTTGCTCTGCCTTTTCAGAAGTGCTTATTAATGAATTCATTTCCTCAGTCACTTTGATGACTACATTTTCTAGTTTCATTTCCATATAAGGATAAACTCAGGTAATTTTGACTTGGATGGCATACATCCCAAGTCTCTTATGACCCATATTTATACAGTCCACTTGTGAAAATAAAATGTCACTCCTTCCATCACTAATTTTTATAGTGACACTGTTAGAAATTTTCTTAACTTTATTACGTGGAAGACTTTCTCCCTCCCCACCCCCCATATATATGTTACTTTTCAATTTTCAGTTTGTCTGATTGCATGTGTGACTCTTTGTTTTACATGGGAGTAGATCTTATAAATTAGTAAAAGTAAATACCAGGTAATGAATTCCTGAGTTTGGTCATGGCATCCCCAGTAATAGGAACAAATAAAGCACTGAAAAAGATTCTGGCTTTGGGTACTCGGCCCAGAAGCAGGCCTGTCTAGAGAAGCACATTGTACAACAATTGCTTTAGAGAAGAGATTAAAATGGTATGACCATTTGTATATCTGTGCTATGCCTCAGTGGAAAAACATCTAAATCCTCAAATTTGGGACAAAGTTCCTTTTCGCATGAATCCTATCTCAGAGCATGCTAGGAATCTCCAAAATTATCGTTCTCTCATCCCCCTCACTTGTTCTCCTTACAAATAGTTAATATTGAAAGATACTTCCTCCTTCCCACCACTTCTGATCTTCCATGATCATGTGGGATTTATTCCTGAGTTGCAAAAGTGGTTCAATATTTACAAATCTGTCAGAGTGATACTCCATGTTAATAAAAGAAAGAATGATAAGGAGCATATGATCCTTTCAATAGATGCAGGAAAATCATTTGACAAAATACAACATCCATTCATGATAAAAGCCTTCAACAAAGTAGGTTTAGAGAGGACATACCTCAACATAATATGGGCCATATATGTAAAATTCACAGCTAATATCATCCTGTATGTGAAAAAACTGAGAGCCTTTCCCCTAGGGTCAGGAACAAGACAGGATTGTCCACTCTCACCACTTTTATTCCACACAGTTTTGGAAGTCCTAGCCACAGCAATCAGACAACAAAAAGAAATAAAAGGCACCCAAATTGGTAAGGAAGAAGTAAAACTTTCACCATTTGCAGATGACACGATACTCTACAAAGAAAACCCGACAGACTCCACCAAAAAAATACTAGAACCCTATTCCTTTTTAAAATTTTACCTTTTCAACATTTCTTATATTCTCACAAGAAAGCCATAATTAGATGATTTTTAAACTATTTTTATAATTGTATCTCTCCCTCTGCTTTAATTTAAACTCAACATGGAGAGAAACCTTTGTATTCTTTACTGATATAGCCCAAATTGAGACAGTGTCTAATATAAAGTACATGCTTAGTAAATATTCACTGAATAAATGAATGTAGTAAAAAATGAAAATCTTGGAGTGATGGTCATAGCCTGGGTATTGCTGTTAAACTGACTATTTTCTCTTGTCTATGAAGACACAAGAACCGTGTAAGCTAAACCCCTTCCCTTATATCAAATCCAATCAAGAAATTGATGGGTTTTTTGACATACTTTTTTTGCCTGGATGCATTTTTGCCAATAGGAGCCATTTCAGGGTTTAATTAGCACCTGTCCACACTATGGAGTATGTTCGTCATTCACTATGTCTTTGACAAACTGTAGGATACTGAAGATAGTAGATAGATACTGCTCATCTGAGTCTAATTTAGCACATCCAAATGTATATGTCGAAACTGTCAGGACAGCAGTTTATACTATCGGGGCAGCTAGTGAATTTATTTTTCTGTTTAAATTCCTTTAAATTTTGCATCTTCAGCCATCTTTTTAAACTCTGATTAATCTATCTATGACAGAGAACCTAGAACTCTTGAAAGCTCTCACCTTTGCCAATAATTGTGTCCTGGGCCATACTGTATGTGAGCTCTTGCACGAAGACATTGCCTATGTCTTCACTGCACAGTTTACAAAGAAAAATCACAGCATTTTTAGTATTGTTACTTTGCTTTTGCCTAGGGGATTAGTAGTCTTAGAATTTACCAATAAGAAGGTCATTGACACTTTGTTTACAACTTGCTTTTCTTTACCAGGTTTTCTAGTATTTCAGAAATATTTCCTATTTGTGTGGTAATATAAAAACAGAAATTCTTCTCTTTGGTTTCTTCTGCCTTTTTAGTTGTCAGCTCAGCAAGTTACTCCTTACATAAAAATTCCCAAACATTTAGGCACCTGGGTGGCTCGGTCGGTCAAGTGTCTGACTTTGGCTCAGGTCATGAGCTCACGGTTTGTGGGTTCGAGCCCTGTGTTGGGCTCTTTGCTGACAGCTCAGAGCCTGGAGCCTGCTTCGGATTCTGTGTCTCCCTCTCTCTCTGCCCCTCCCCAACTTGCGCTCTGTCTCTTGCTCTCAAAAAGAAATGAACACTTAAGAAAATTCCCAAATATTTGTGCCACTCAATTATACATATTTGCTATTTTATTTTGCAATTACATATTGTAGTTATTATTGCTCACTCCCCTCACAGAGCAGTAAATGACAAGCATGAAGTCACAAGTATTGATGAAAGATGTGTTAATTCCCTCAAAAGGTAACTGTGCTTAATACAAAAGAATAAAGAATTCTAAAGGAAATTATGCTTAAATATAAAAAGATTCAGAATTCTAAAATTAGAAATTGTTAACTGACACCAAGGGACATATGCTATGAAGTCTTTAAAATGTTTTTATTTATTTTTTAAATTTTTTTTTTAATGTTTTATTTATTTCTAGGAGAGAGAGAGAGAGAGAGACAGCGTGAGCAGGGGAGGGTCAGAGAGAGAGGGAGTCACAGACTGAAACAGGCTCCAGGCTCTGAGCTGGCAGTCAGCACAGAGCCTGACGCGGGGCTCGAACCCGAACCGCGAGATCATGACCCAAGCGAAAGTCGGACGCTTAACCGACTAAGCCACCCAGGCGCCCCTTTAAAATGTTTTTAAACATGATGGTTCTACATATCTGATAATGATTACCAAAGAGTTCTGGCTCCCTTTCAAAGTAGTGAAACAAGCCTGTTTTCCTACAAGTTTTGTGACTGCAGGTAGAGGTGAAGAACAGAAAGCAGTTCTCCAATAATGGTTCCTTTTGTTTGGTTGGTTGGTTGTTTTGAGAGAGAGAGTGCACAGAGAAAGGGCAGAGAGAGAATCCTAAGACAATCCCATGCTGACAGTGTGGAGCCCGATGCGGACCTCGAACTCACAAACCATGAGATCATGACCTGAGCCAAAGTCAGATGCCTAACCAACTGAGCCACCCAGGCACCCTTCCAATAGTGGTTCTTAACGAGGGCCATAATACCATTCAGTGGATGTTTGGGAAGTGTGTAGGGAGTGTATTTTTCTTATTACAATGATAAAGATTGCACACTGTATTTGGGGGAAGGAGGAGGTTAGGAAATCTAGAAGTTCTGAATGTGTGCAACCGATCCACACAGCAAAGAACTGCTTTACATCCTGCAGGATTTTTAACTCTTTTCACAAAAAGCCCATTTGAAATTATTTGAACCAAGAACCTAATAATTTGGAGGATATGGCTTTTAATACATATTTTCACAATCGAAGTTCTTGATCTTATAAAGACGTGGCAAGCAGCAGTTGTAACCACCTTGAATGAAAGAGAACAGATTAAAATTGTGAGAAAAGACATGATTTGAGCTGGTTTGTTCTGGGATATCTCAGCTTGGGCTGAGCAGTTGAATGGTTGACTTTTGTTTGAATATAACTTTCAAATAACAAAAATAAATTTCAAAAAACATAAAACAAGACAAGATTTGACATTTGGACATACACATAAGGTATGAAAGTTAGGAAATATTTCGAGTAGGGGAAACCTAAATTTGTCACCTTTTCCCTCTATTCCAAATGAAGAGTGGCTGAGCTTTAATCCAGTTTCTGATTCCAGTCTGTTAAAATCATCATAAAGATTTATAAAGTGACCTCTCCCATCCGTCAGTACCTGTCTTTGCTAGCATCTGCCACAACCTTTGCATTGCCTAAGAACATTATGATGTTGACCCACAGTAATTTCTTCACTTTTTCTCTACCTCCCACAGCTTTTACTATTGGTACCAAAATTAACATTTGATTACATTCTGCCTTGTATTGTTCTAATGATTCATATTTGTGAGGTTTTTCTGCTTCAAGAAAATATCGATGCTACTTGTATTATCAAGAGGTCTTAGACAGAAATGTGAATTTGGATGCCAATGTATATGGAGGTCCTGAGAGCTAATACATTTGGGAAATGAAACTGGCCACAGTTCTGTAGGAATTGTTCTAAGAAATCACCTGAGATTAAGGGTTTCTTAGGAAACTCAAAAGAACGCTGCATGAAGAGAAAAGGCAGCAATATTAATTAGGGTGGCTATCAGGTTTGGCCTTTATCCTCTGTTGCTTTTTTTTTTTTTAACCTTTATTCATGGAGGCTTGAATTATATCAAGACAATGATGTGCTAATCCCCACATAAATGGGTTATAGGTTAAGTCTTGGAAGCCAGAATATCTGATGATGGGATTTCATGGATATCACCTTCCTTAGTCTTACTTTTTCTATGATTTCCATTTATACATTGGGCCATTGCTCCATTTCTGCACCAGTTCTTTAAGCTACTGTCCTTAATATGTTACCAATTAATCTGCCTCTAAGTAGCAAATATCTGTGCTTTCGATGTAGTAGTCCATACATTTCGGAAGCACACACAAATACACATTTCTTTATTTATCAGTATTCACTGGGAATTGTGATGCAGAGCATGTGTGTGTGTTCATACTGAGACCACCCAAGACTCAATTCTTATTGTTTTGTGAAAAGAAGATTTAGTGGAGATTTATCTGAAAGCAGAAGTGGTAAGACAGATCTGAATTTTGCATCTGATCTCTGCTCCTACCTGACATCGGCTCATGGGCGTCTAATAGAAACTTCAAACAGCCTGAAATTGACCCTCTGTTATTCCCCCTCAATCCCAAACCAGCTACTTCTGCAGTCTTTCCAGGCTCTAGGTAACACATAGTCGTGCTTTTGATATAATAGTCCAGAAATTTAGGTTGTATGTGTCCATGGTAATTCCATTTGTTGCTTTTTTTTCCCCCAGATCAAAACACTAGTGTTCTTTTCTCTTTCTGTCACACTATACATCCAAACTGCCAGCAAATCCTGTCAATTCCATCTTCAAAACAGATCTAGAATTAAATAACTTCTTGCCACTGACACAGCCATGAACTTGATTCTAGCAACCATTGTCATTTGCTTTTGTTAGTATAGTAGCCTCCTAACTGGTCTTCCTGGTTCTGACTTTGGCCTCCTGGCATTTATTCTCAAGCCAACAAACAACGTAATCTTGTTAAAACATAGGTGAGATCATGTTGCTTCTCTGCTCAGAACTGTCCAATGGACTTCCATCTAACTCATGTCACCCAGAGTAAAAGCCAAAGTCCTTACTAAGATTTATAAAAGCCTTATGTAATCTGGCTCCATTAGCTTCTGTGATTGTGTTTTTCTTAAATACTTTCTTCTTACTCATTTTCAGTCACATTGGGATCCTTCTTGGGCCCAAATACACCAGGCACACTCTCATCTGGTAGCCATTACACTTGCTATCCTCTGTATTCGAATGTTCCTCCTCCAAATATGTGCATGACTACTACCCATATTTCCTCCAGACTTTTACTCTAAAATCATTCTCTCATGAGGACTACTGTGGTTAGTCTATCTAAAATTTGAAAACCCTTTGACAATTCAATTATCCTTATCAGAAAATAGGCTTAATTTTTCCTGCTTAGCACATCCCACTATCTAAAATACTATTTTTTACTTGTTATCTTGTAAATTGTCTTTCTTCCCCCACTAAAATATATTCCCCAAAGGCACATTTTTTTTTCGACACCGTATCCCCATTACCTAGAAGTTTGCCTGACTTTTGACATATGACACTCAAATATTTGCTAAATGAATACATGAAAGGACAGCAATGAAAATGCTCATATTTGATTTCAGGAGAGACTCTTGATCCAGGAGAGAAGTGATTTCACTGTGAGGTTCAATTAAGTCTTCCACTTCTTAGCCGTTAAGATAAAACACAATGAGACTTTGCATTTAGGAATCCAGGTAGGAATCAGAAGAAACAGAAATTGGAGGCAATTTGGCTTTCGAACATCTCTTTACTCGTGATGAAAAATCTTAACTAAGTTCCGTAGAAATGTAAAAGAAAAAAATTGTGTTGGAAAACAGATCCTTCCAGCACTCTGACAGCACCATTAATGGATCGTACTACTCTTTTCTGCTGAACTCAAATAAGAATCCTTAGCACAGTACTACAGATCATCAGCCCTCAGTCATTTGAAGGTGACACACAAATTGAAACTTATTTCTACTCTTGAATGTTCTTTGTGTGTATTAGGGGTGCCTTATCTGGTCTTAAGCTTCCTTATATATTGGAGGATTCCAAAGGAAGAGGAACGGAATTACCTAACAAATGTTTTGATAATTTCTTTTGTGGCCAGCATTGTGGGAGGTTGCAAAGCAATATAAAAGACAACTTTAGCACTCAAAAAAATTATTTTTTGAAAAATGTGTAGTAAGAGAAAAGGATAATGAGATACCTTTAAACAGATCCACAAATGAAAATGGTTATCTCTCCCTTCCAAGATCTGTATTTAGCAACATAAATATAGAAGTGAAAACTGAAATGCTGACACTTTTTTTTTCCTATGAAGCTTAGCCCTGCGGCTTTTCCTTTTTCCTTTCCTTTTTTTTTTCTTTCATTTACTTTTTTTTTTTGACTATCTCAAAAATATGTTAAATTAAATCAGGTAAAGTTAAATGTTGCAAGTGAATTTGATTATGTTAAAATTAAAAGTTAACATTCATCAAATGATTCCATTATGAGATGAAAGAGAAAGCCCCAGAGTGAAAGACAAGATTTGAAATACATATATTAATACAAAACCTATAGAAATAACTCTTAGAATAAGAAAAATACAAACAAGTTGCCAGAAAAATAGGCAAGAGACTTGGTCAAGCACTTCTCAATAAGGAATAGACTCTTGCTGAGTACAAAATCTGGAAAAGACACAAACAAGCACTATTTGTTTGAATATGCTAGAGAGTTCCTGGGGCAAAAAAAGACTCGAGGAGCCAGATGCAGAGAAGGAGATTTTGGTGTGTTGAACAAAACTTTGTACATACTGCTTTTCCTTTCTGGCCATTTACCAAATCATTGCACAGGGAAGGAGACTGAGTAACAGAGGAGAGGTGGCAGCTAAGAGGCAGGGAAGCCAGATCTTATAGTTCTGGGAAGGAAAATATTCGAAACCAGGACTGACAAGGAATACCAGGACTTGAGAAGCCAAGACTCTTGAGGTCATAATACCTGAGACCGACGATCAGCAGCAGTTTTCCCTTTGAAACATTTGTTAATTAAGGTGTTGGGGTAGGAGTAGAAGGTTAGCAGAAAGCTGTGAGAAAGCAAAGCAAAGATTTTGAAGACTGCCTGTGCTAGAAAGAAGAAAATTCCAAGTCAAGACACGCTAAGGAGGAAAGAGTTGTCAGTTGGGATGCCTGGAAAGCTACATCCAAGGAGTAGGGCCAAACTGTGGGTAGACAAAACGTCATAAACCCTGCAAACCAGCCCTGGGTCAGTTCAGTCTCTGATTTTATTGAAGCAATCTGTCCCTCCTACTTCCTGCTAGGGCAACATTTCCCACACATTTTGGCTTCAAGTTCCCTTTGCACTCTTCCAGTGATTGAGGACTCCCAAAAGCTTTTGTTTATATGAGTTCTATCTATTGCTATTTGCCATATTTGATCAAAACTGGGACATTTTAAAAATGCTTCTTTCTTAATTCAAAAAATAATGAACTCATGTTATATAATTAACATAGTATAAGAAATAACTTTTCCAAAAGAGCAAAATATAATGAGAAGTGTGGCACTGCCTAACATTTTTGCAAATCTCTTTTATGTCTGGATGGAAAGAAGACAGCTGAATTCTCCTATCTGCTTCTTCATTTGATCTATTACAATGTTTTGTCTTGGTTGAAGTATTTGAAGAAAATGTGTTCTTGTGCAGATATGTAACTGGCAAAAGAGAAGAATAATTTATTAACCTTTTCAAATAATTATGATATTATTTGATACTACACTAAAATTCAACAAGTGATATTTTCTTAAAGATGAGTTGAAATGTAGAATCTCAAATCATACTGATGAACTTTTCTTACTCTGTGAAATTAAAATGCATTCATCTACCTTGCATTTTAAATGAAACTTTTATTCACTTATAATTTTGCAATGTCATGGATTGTTTATGGAAACTATAGATTCAAGGTTTGCAGATCACCTACTTAGGACCATCTCACATTTGCCTTTGCTATGAAAGTGATGTGAGAGAAATTAAAGTATGTAGAGCCTACTGTAGAATAACCTCACTAAAACCTGAACATTTTTCGGAGAAAATTCTGCAGGCATTCCATTTTGAGCCCCCTTTTACCCCAATACTGTTTGAAAGCAGCAATCCCAGGGTAGCCACATTAAACTAAAACCCATCAGGGCTTCTCACACACATGGTAAGTTTCTTTCCTGATGTGGCCTATATTAACACCGGGAAAGAGATCAGATATGCTTTATACCATGTATATAGAATAAAGACTTGACCAAAAAGAAAGCCTAGGTGTGTAAACATGACCCAGAGAGAAGTTGCCTCAATTGTAGAAAAAAAGCACAGTGATGAAGTGTGCAGTTACTCTGCACATTCAATCGTAGATACTTCTGTCCCCTCTGATCATTTTGATATTGAGATGAACTTATATCACAGGTCCTTTGCAGTAAGATCTGAGATAAGTATTAAACTAGCATTAGATGGACATTATGGAAAATCAAAATATTTTTGATTAATCATTTATTTAATAAGGAAGAGGTGTACAGGCCTGGTTAACTGACAAAGCATGGAGACAATTGCATGATTCTGGAACATAAAACAAGGTAAATGGCATAGTATTCAACAAACACAGAGAATTTCCGAGGGGGGAAATGCAATGTAAAAAAAACAAAACAAACAAAAAAACACATGCTTTTGGCAATGTCAGTTTCTTGCTATCAATAAAACATCAGAAAAAATTGGACTCCAAGTATACCGTTGTGGTTAAATATGATATTCTTTTTAAAGACCAATATAAAAGTTATAAAATTTGGCTGCAGAAACCACAAGGGAGATAAGAAACCAGTAATTATGCGTCAGCAGATTTTGATATACTATTGAAATTAGTAGTATCAGCATTACAGAAGAAAGAATCAGTGAGATAGAGGACAAATATAAGCCTCTCTCAGAACTCAAAGGAAAAGAAATGAAAATGTTAAAACAACAGTAAATATAGAAGATGGGGGAAAGAGATACAACTTATAGGAAGAAAAAGATAGGAAGAAAAAATTTAGGATAGAGGATAAAAAAATTTTTTAATGATACTGAATTGAGAAATATCTGCCTGTATAAATTGGTTGTACTCATTAAATATCAAGCAAAATTAATAATGATGCCCACCTATATTTATGTAAAAAATGTTGGATGAAGGAAAAATATATAAATATTCAGGCAAAGGAGGAATCAAATTACTTATAATGAAGGAAATTAGGTTGATGACAATCATTTTTGGAGATAGTAAATGTAACAATAGAATGAAGCAAGAGGTACCATTTTGAGAAAATAAGTTTATAGCTAAAGGATTATACACTCCATCAAGTGAGTAAAGTTCATATTTCTACTACTTTCATACATGAAATATACTCTCCAATGTAACCCTTCCCTGAAAGAAAAGATATACCCTAGAGACCAAGAGATGATATATAAAATAAAGCATTTGACAAAATTTATTTGTTATTAATGTTTTTTACTTATTTCTGAGAGAGAGAGAGAGAGAGAGAGACAGCATGACCAGGGGAGGGTTAGAGAGAGAGGGAGATACAGAATCTGAAACAGGCTCCAGGCTCTGAGCTGGCAGTCAGCACAGAGCTTGACACGGGGCTTGAACCCACGAACCATGAGATCATGACCTGAGCCGAAGTTGGATGCTCAACCAACTGAGCCAACCAGGCGCCCCAAGCATTTGACAAAATTTAACATCCCTTCATGATAAAAACTCATAACAAATTGGGTATAGAATGAAAATAACTCAACATAATAAATACCACATATGACAGACCAATAGCTAATATCATACTCAATGGTGAAAGGTTGAAATTTTTCCCTTTAATATCAGGAACAAGACAAAGGGACTCATTCTCACCACTCCTACTCACTGTCGTACTGGAAGTCCTGGCCAGAGCAATTAGGCAAGAAGAAGAAATAAAAGTCATCCAAAATAAAAGGAAGAATTGAAATTGTTTTTTGTTTTCTGATGGCATGATCTTGCATTTAGAAAACTCTAAAGACTGTACCAAAAATTCTGATAATAAATTAATTAAGTAAGGTTACTGGATACCAAATAAACATATAAAAATGAGTTTCATTTAAATATAGTAACAGTAAGCCATCTGAAAAAAAGAAATATGGAAACAATCGCATTTACAGTAGCATCAAAAATGATAAAATAGGAATAAATTTAACCGAGAAATTGAAAAATCTATACACTGAAAACCATAAGACATTGAGGAAATAAAATGAAGAAGGCACATAGAAATGGAAAGATATCCAGTGTTCATGTATTGGAAAGGTAATGTTGTTAAAATGTCCATACTTCCCAAAGCCATCTATGTAGATTAAATGCAATCTCTGTAAAATTAGAATGGCATTTTGCACTGAAATAGAAAAAAGCATCCTAAAATACTTATGGAACCACAAAAGACCTCAAATACCCAAAGCAATCTTGAGAAAGAATAAAGCTGGAGACATCACATTTCCTGATTTCAAACTGCATGACCAAACTATAATAATCAAAACAGTATGGGCACTGGCATAAAAACAAACATAGACCAATGGAACAGAATTGAGAACCTGCAATATATCCCCATATATATGATTAACTAATATTTGACAAGGAAGCTAAAAATACTTTTAGGAAAAGTATAGTCTCTTAAGTAAATGGCATTGGGAAAACTAGATATGCACAAACTAAAGAATGAAATTGATGAAATTGGAGCCTTATTTTATACCACTCACAAAAATTAACTTGAATTAGGATTTAAACGTAAGGATTGCAATCCTAAAACTCTAGAAGGAAACATAGGGAAAAAGCTCCTTGACCTTGGTCTTGGCAATCATTTTTTTGGATATGACACCAAAAGCATGAGTA
Organism: Proteles cristata cristata; assembly: GCA_017311185.1. NCBI lineage: Eukaryota > Metazoa > Chordata > Mammalia > Carnivora > Hyaenidae > Proteles > Proteles cristata. The sequence continues at coordinate 104,600 of JAESUZ010003742.1, forward strand.
ACAAAAGCAAAAATCAACAAGTAGAAGTGCATCAAACTATAAAGCTCCTGCACAGAAAAGAAACAATCAACAAAATGAAAAGGCAATCTATTGAATAGGAAGACATTTTTGCAAACCCAGTATCAGATAGTTAATATCCAAAATATGTAAGGAACACCTACAGCTCTTTTAAATATTCTGATTCAAAAAAGGCAGAGGAACTGAATACATTATTCCGAAGACATAAAAATGGCCGACAAATACATGAAAAGGTGCCTGGTATAACTAATCATCAGGAAAATGCAAACCAAAACCACAAGATATCACCTCATACCTGTTATAATGGCTGTTACCAAAATGACAAGAGATAACAAATGCTGGCAAAGATGTGGAGAAAAGGGAACCCTGGTCTACTGTTGGTGGCAATGTAAGCTGGTAGAGCCACTATGGAAAACAGTATGGAGGTTCTTCAAAAAATTTAAAAATAGAACTACCATATATTCCAGCCAATCCACTTCTGAGTATATATCTGAAGAAGTTAAAATTGCTATCTTAAAGGGATGTCTACACCCTCATGTTCATTACAGCATTACTCAGTTAGCCAAGACATGGAAACAATCTGAATGCCCACCAAAAGATGAGTAAATAAAGAAAATGTGTGTGTGTGTGTGTGTGTGTGTGTGTGTGTGTGTGTGTGTGTAGAGAAGGAGACAGAGAGAGAGAGAGAGAGAGAGGTACAAACATACATAATGGATTATTATTCAGCCATAAAAAAAAGAAGGAAATCTTGTTTTGTGACAAACATCAATGGACCTTGGGAGCATTACACCAAGTGAAAAAAATCAGACAGAGAAAACCAAATATATATGATCTTACTTCTATGTGGAATCTAAAAACATCAAATTGGTAAAAACAGGAAATAAAATGGTGGTTTTCAGAGGCTGAAGGGTGGGGGGAAATGGGGAGATGTTAGTCAAAAGCTACACATTTTCAGTTATAAAATGAGTCGGCTCCGGGGATGTAATGTACATCATGGTGACTATAGTAACAATAATGTATTGTATACTTGGAGTTGCTATGGGAGTATAGCTTTAACATTCTCACCACAACAACAACACACTTCATCTCATAATTATGTGAGATGAAGAATGTGTTAACTAATCTTATTGCGGTAAACATTTTGCAATATATATGGGTATCAAATCATCACATTGTGTACTTTAAACTTATGCAGTGTTACATGTCAATTATATCTCAGTAAAGCTGGTAACAAGAATCATTATGAAAACTTTGGTAGTAAGAAAAATGCAAAGCTGAAGAACTGTGTCAAAACAATAGCTATAAGTATGATTAGTAAACTAAATTTACATGACCAAAATTCTTGAAAGACATTGTAAAAATAATTTAACAATAATAGATGAAAAGTTGGAAAATGGAAATGCTAATTTTCTTTTCCTATGAGATAGGAGTATATAGATACTGTTTTATTCTTGATATTGGTAATTAAGGTTTTGCAAACTTACTTAAACTTATAGTTCTCCTAAAAGAACAAATAGAATAATTGAACTCAACCACCTTATGCTCAATTAAAGCAGAATATAAATCTTTCACATAATTAAACAGGCAATGAGAAAAACAACAAATCCTTTGTCAGCATATTGGCAGGGAAAACAAAGAAAGAACAGAAAATGTATTTAACTAAATTCAAATACAAAATGGCTAAAAGGAAATTTGAAAATATAGTTTGTGACAGTGAGTGTAAATAATTGAACCTCTCTGTTAAAATATAGAGATTCAAATAGGGATTTTAAAAAAGTACTTTACAAGAACAAAAGCTAAAATGAAGTAATTCAGAATTGTTAAAATTTGCAACAACTGAACAAAGTAGAACCAAGCATCATAATGTTAATTCCAAAGAAAGTAGAGTTTATTATAAGAAACATTAAATAAGACAGAAGGTTGTTGTTTATTAATGAGGGATCGAAATACATATAATGAACACTGTTTTAAAAACCCAAAGATGAAGTGACAAAAAAAAACAATAATAGAAGATGATTTTAATACACAGTTTAAAATTAAAACATAACTTAAAAAACTTTAAATATAGAGGTATTGAAAAGTTAATTATTCACATCATATATGTAAAATTTTACCCAAGAGCATAAACATTCCTTTCAAGTACATAAGGAACATTTTATATTGATCATAAATTTCAAAAACCAGAGATTATAGTCTCTGCCTATCTCTAAATAACACTATAAAATCTGAGTCCATGTCTACAGCACAGTCTACTAAATAAAATGAATAAATAATTTTTGGATCAAAGAGTAATCAAAAATTTTTTAAAAATTTTTTAATGTTTTATTTCTGAAAGAGAGACAGCATGAGCAGGGAAGAGTCAGAGAGAGAGGGAGATACAGAATCTGAAACAGGCTCCAGGCTCTGAGCTAGCGCTCAGCACAGAGCCTGATGTGGGGCTCGAACCCACAAACTGTGAGATCATGACCTGAGCCGAAGTCGGACACTCAACCGACTGAGGCACCCAGGCGCCCCAAGAGTAATCAAAATTTTAATTACCAACTCATTGAGTAATACTGGAGTTATTTTCCTTCCTTTTTTCCTTCCCTTCCCTTCCCTTCCTTTCTCTTCCTTTCTTTTCCTTTCTTTTCCCTATACTTCCTTCCCTTCCATTCCATTAACAGTTCAGTCCTAAACCTCCCAGGTGGGGCATAGCAAGATAGGCATAGGTGTTGATAGTTTGTGTTGAGGGGTCCTATGGTGAATCAGTGCTGGGCATCAGATCCTGAAGGAAAAGAAGAAAGCATCCCTATTGAGGAATAAGTTGGCATTGAGTGCAAGAGGACAAGTGAAAGAAGCACAGCATTTATGAGGGAAATGGCAGAGGAGGGCAGGAGGTGGGGATGCATCCATGGAAATTTAGAGTCTAATGAGGTTTAGAAGGATTTTCATAAGGAGGAGGAGGAGCCTGATGTGGGATGCTAGAATCAGAAAGAGCTAGGGACGGTGTCTATACACTGAGGTGGCATAGTATGTAGCCTAGCAGAATAAGCAGGGTGTCTATGAGAGGAAGTGGCCACACATGGTTAGAAAAGTGTTCACATGGGGAAAGTGTTTTAATTCAGGACAAAGCCCATGCACTATGAGGAAAAATGAAAGCGGGCAGCTGCCTGGCTTTAGGAGACAACCATACAAGGTAAGAATGATAGCTGGCCAGACCAATGGTGGAAGAGGGAAAGAGAGATTGGTTACCTACAGAGCAACACATCAAATAAGTAAATATTTTAAGGATAATGGAAGCCAAGCTTCTCACCATTGGAGAAAAGATTTACGAATATGGAGAGTAAGAGAATTTGAATGAACTCTCTGATGTTGGGTTGGAATTGGAGATAGCAACTTGAATTTAGAGTTTCCCATGTACAGAGATATAAATTATATGTTTGTTTCTGTATAGGTATGTATGTGTATGCATGTTTCATATATGTATATCTATATATTCCACATCTCTGAACACTGAGAGCCTGGGGTCAGAAACCACTAATAGCAATGAGCACATTGAGTTCCCAGATCTTTCTATGTAATATTTTTTTATTAAACAAACTCAGGACTTATTTGAGAAATAGCTGATCCATAGCTAGAAAAGAGAAGGTACAAGATGGACCAAGATCTACTTCTTGTGCTAGAAAGTAAGAAAGTGCTCAAAGAATAATGAGTTTATGTCCAAAGGACATAAAAATTCAATTTAATGGGTTTCCTTCGGCCAAATTGGGGACAGTCTGAATATTAAAATAAGTAATAGTAGTAACAGAATAAAATGGGAAACCACAAGTTCACAATGTGACTTATTTGATGTTGTATAATGAAATGTGTCAGCATTCAAAAGAGCTGCATAATTCAATGAACCATTGTTTTACAAATGATTTTATAACATCATGCGTGAGTAAAGGACCCATTCAAAGTGCAAGAGAGGCCAATGGATTCTAATGTAACGTAGTACCAAAGTTCACTGGTATGGAATCTGATTTGACATTGCAATTAAGCTTTAAGAAATTATCACTTATTGAGTTTCAATATAATATCAAGCAAAAATTATCTAAAAAGGTAGTTAAAGTTCTCCTCCCTTTCCCAACCCAAGTAAGTCACAACATGTTGGAAAGTAGGAAAAGATACAAGTCCAGCTGTCTTTGCATAAACTAGATATTATAGAGATTATAAAAATTTAAAGAAATACCCCTTTTCTCACTATTTTTTTTGTTTTGGAAAATATAGTGATTTTTAATAACTATATTATTTATCATTTCTGTTAACATATAATGTTATAAATGAATGAATTAATATTCTAAGTATTTCTCCATTTTAATTTTAAATATTCAGATAGATATAATCCACAAAAACCAAACCTGTGTAGGGTCTTTAATGTTTCAGAATGAAAAGGGATGTCGTGACACCAAAATGTTTGAGGATCATTGGATTGGGAAAGTAAGATATGCTTCCTGGACAGCCTTGAAGGTCCAGTTAAGTTATGTGATCAACCTGTTGTATGTTTTCCTTCAGCAGTAACCAGTGGCAAAAAAGCTGCACATGAGTCAGCCATGATTTTTCTAAGCAAAAGTGTTTAAAGTATATTAATAAGGAGTGCTTGTAATAAGTGAATATGAAATTTAATCTGAGTAATGAGTGAAAAGAGATAATTAAGATAAAGAGGGAATTAGAAGTCCTGAAATGTTGAAGGCTTGCTGAGGTAAGGAAAAGGAAACTGGAAAGATAGAATATGGTGGTTGGAACATGGAATTAATTAAGTTAAGGTTATAAAAAGGTTACAGTTCTTGATAATAAGTCAATGATATGCTTGTGGCAGTGAGTGTTGGATAGAGAACGAGATACAAGATCACTGAAGAAGAGAAGGTCATGGAACTGAAGAACTTCATAGAAGAACATTTTGTGTATCAAATTTACCAAAATTGAAGCAAGAATAGTATTGGAGATCGTGACAGTGAGGCTGGTTCTAAAATCATTGGGAAATTTGTCTGTTGGGGTGGGGGGAGGTGATGTAGTAATTGCTACATGACACAAACAATAATAGGCAAAGCATGGTATAGTGTGATGTCATGATATTCAAAGTTGATTAATAATTAAATAAACAAAGAATGGCATATTGAGATGATGGAATATCATCCACAATTATTTTATACAATGGGGAAATATTTACGTAGGTGAAGAAAAGACTATATAATAGTTTTCATTGTGATTCTAGTTTAGTAACGTATGCAAAATTACTGCACGAGAATTCACAGAAAATAAAAAAGACTAGAAAGCTAAGCACCAAAATGCACATGTCAATTAAACCTAGATTGTTGTATTAAAAGAAATTATAATTTCCTTCTACGCACTTTGCTATATTTCCCAATTTTTCTATAATGATTATAAATTACTTTCATAATTAGGACAAAATTAAAATTTTATTTATGTTAGAGAAAGTAGTTTGGAGCCTTTATAGCTGGCAATCTACATTTAATACAGTTAGTTTTTCATTATTGAGCATAGCAGATTAGTAGTCTTCTCAAATATTTTTGCAAAGTTCTCTTTAAAGGTATTAAATTTCCAATGAGATTATTTGACCAATCCCAGAGATAGACAATGCCATTCAAATATGCCCCTCCCCCATCATCTTATGGTGACTAAAATTTCCACTATTAGGTTATCATCTAAGAACTTTCTATACAGAAATATATTTCTTAGAAAAAGTAAAATGTTCTTTAATATAAAGTAATGCTATTTATTTTTGTTCTGTTTTTGCTGTTGGTGTTTCATTTTGTTTTTATTAAAATCATTGTCCATTGTCACTCAGAAGATAACCAAGTCTTTATTGAGTCTATCCTCAACAACTAGTGAGAAAAGTCTGGACCTTGAGGGATCTCTATGGGTCGCTCCCAGACTGGGGTACCATAGTTACTAAGTATAAGTAACATAGTCACTTACTGTCTAACTACCCCTCTTTAAGTCATTCCTTTTTCTGCTAGATAAAAATCTTTAGCAGCATCACATGATTTATTTCATGGAAACTGTACTGGCTCCCACTGTCTTAAAAGTTTCCTTGTACTGGCTTCACTGCTGGCTGCCAGTTCTGTGAGGAGAAAAAAAAAGCCCTGAATTATAGCATTTTCCTATTTCCATTTGTAAATACAACCACTATGGCCATTTTCAAGCTACCAGTGTGATGTTGCTAAAATCTGGGAAGAAGTACTAACAGTTGGCTTTCCCTATGAACAGACTCCATATTTCATTGTTGCTTGGGACAGCTGCATAAATAATGACATGCTTTTCAACATGTTTATTTTTTTGACTTCAGTAAAAATCTTAGGTCAGTGTTTCTCTAACTGGTCGTGCTCGTTGGACCACCAGCAGCTAACTGGGAAGTTTGTTAAAATGTAGAAGTCTATGTCCCATTACAGACTTAGAACTGTGCCTTAGAACTGATAATTTTTTTTTAAATGTTTTATTTATTTCTAGGAGAGATAGAGAGAGACAGCGTGAGCAGGGGAGGGTCAGAGAGAGAGGGAGTCACGGACTCTGAAACAGGCTCCAGGCTCTGAGCTGGCAGTCAGCACAGAGCCCGACGCGGGGCTCGAACCCACGAACCGCGAGATCATGACCTAAGCGAAAGTCGGACACTTAACCAACTAAGCCACCCAGGCGCCCCTTAGAACTGATAATTTTAACATCCTTCCAAGTGATTCTGATGTACATGTTTGCCATTCACTGTCTTAAATGCTCAGTTTCATTTAATTGTCATGGAAGTGTGTGCAATTGGAAACTGAAACAGCAAAAGCAGCTGAGGTCTAATCCTCCCAAACAATAGACATGTGAGTTACTCCCATATCTCTAAAATGTCTATCTGTGTCAAAATGTAATGAAAACATTTAACTATCTACATATCACCCATTTAGACATGAGTTAGAATCCATCTCCTTGCATTACTTTGCTATGGCTGCCATAATGAAGTACTATATACTGGGTATATAATACAAATTTATTTTCTCACAATTCTGGAGGCTACAGTCCACGATTGATGTGTCAGCACTCTGGGTTTCATCCAGAGGTCTCTCTTCTTGGTTTGTAGACGGCCATCTTTTCCCTTTGTTTCACATGGTGTTTGCTTTGTGTGTGTCTATGTCCTAATTTTCCCTTCTTATAAGGAGACCAATCATATTGAATTAGGGCCCTCTCTAATGATGTCATTTATCCTCAATTACCTCTTTAATGTCTCTTTTTCCAAATACAGTCACATTCTGAGGTACTAGGGGTTAGAACTTCAAGATATGAATTTGGAGGGAACACAATTCAGCCCATAAAAATTTCTAAATAAGCTACAAGTAAGAAACATATAGAAATTTATACTGAGCCATTAAATGTGACACACAGATTCAAGCCTTGGCATATTTAAGCATCTTAGCTTGAATATATCTGGCATCAACAAATGTTAGCATCTTTGTCACAATGAGCTATCAGCTTGCAGAATGTCTCTGGCATGAATCCAAACACACAGACCTTTAGATTTCATGGAAACAATTCATTCACTTGAAAAGATGAGGGCTAATTCATTAACATCTTGTGGAAAGCTGAAGGCAAAATGATATTTATTCTTTTCTTGATCAACATTTTGATTCATAATTTGGGGAGTTTGAGGGGAAATCTATTTTCAAAGCAAAATCTGGGACCTGTACTTCTCGTATATTAATTACTATCCCTAATAGGTACAAGTTATATCCCCAGAATGAGAAATTTTCCAAGAGGGAAATGCTACTGCAAACTCTTCTTATCTTTTTCATATACTGTTAAATTGCATTGTTCAAGTCTGGATAATCTATTTCAACTACATCTCCTGCCTGACTTCATAACATATTAAAATTTGGGGGCCAGACATGATTCCATATAATCTCCATGAGTACTTTACCATTTGTTTATATCCTCATTCAACATTAAACAAATATTTTTTGGCAGCTGTCTTACATTTTCATGCTAAGAGCTAGAGGATACAGATGTGAATAAGTCATGGTTCTGTTTAATGAGAGACCCAAATAATGAAACATGTGTTATGATAGACATAGAACCAGAATGTATGAGGGCAGGGAAGAGAAATTGATTAGCTTTGCCTGAGGGAAGTGGGGAAAGTTTCACAAGAGGGTATTATATTGTATCTACATCCTAAAGAATGTTTGGGAGGTTGCTAATGAGAAAAGGGAGAACATCAACTCCAATGAGAGCAAATAGTGTGTAAAACGCCATGCCACTGGGAAGTTGCAAATGATTTAATAAGCTAATAGTAATTGATAGAGCCTAAAAACGTAGACTAGATTTACATCATTCTGAACTTTGTACACTATCCTGAGGTATTTGAATTTTATTCCAGAATCAAATAAGGGTTTTTGCTGTGAAGTGACATGATTAGATTTGTGTTTTAGAAAGATCTCAAAACTGAGTCCTTGATCTTCCCCTACTCCAAATTTGTTCTTTACAGTCTTTTCCTATCTCAGTTAACTCCATCCTTCCAGCTACACAAAATACAATCCTTGAAGTTATGTTTGCATCACTTTTTCTCAATACCCCACATGCTGTCAAGAAATCCCCTATGTTCTATCTTAAAATTATATCTACAATTTGAACACTTCTCAATCCCCATCACTGCTACCAAGTCACCATCATGTATCACTTAGATTATTGCAATAGGCTATTAATTTGTTCCCCTGACTCCACTTTGCAATGCCGCCCTGCCACCAGGATTGTTCTTAATGTAGAACTCAGAGCAGTTGGGCTAAAATGTTATTTAGATCCTATTACCTTTTGCTTAAATCTAACCACTGACTTCCTATCTCACTCAGAGTAAAAGTCAAAATCCTCACAATGTGAATTGCAAAGTTTTAAACACCCTGAATTCTCTGACCTACTTGGTAACCATCACTGTCACACACCCCCAACCTATTCTCTGCCCCAGATGAATTGTACTCCTTGCTGTTCCTAGAATATGCCACAAACATTCCCATTTCCACACTTTTGCAGTTGCTTTTCCCTCTGCCTGGAATCTTCTCCTAGATATCTGCGTGAACTTTTCTGTCACCTTCATTCAAAGGTCACTTCAGTAATATGAGCCCTAACCATCCATTTGAAATTTCACTCCATCCTTCAACACTGTATTCTTCCTTATATTTTTTCCCATGGCACTTATCACCTATGGGATACTATATCATTCACTCAGCTCATTTATTATTTGTGTATTCCCACTAGAATATGAGCTCCATGAGACCAAAGACTTTTTTTCTTGTTTTTTGTTTTGTATCTTTGGGCAGAACATAATTCCTTCAGTAGTACTTGGCATAGGAAGAGCTTAATAAATGTTTGTAGAAAGTTGAATGAAACTCTCAAGAATGGTGTGAAATGAGTAGACAGGATCTATGAGAATTTTTGCAATACAGTGTTTTCATTAACTATTAAGCTAAATATCTACCATGTATTCCACACTTTTCTAGTTTCTGTGAAGCATGAGAATACATGAGAAATCTCTTCAGCTATTATATGGAGTAAGAGTAGTTTCTGCCAAATTGCATGCCTGTTTCTTGCTCTTTCTTTCGGTTAGAATGTCTTCCTTTTTGTCTTTGCTGTCACCACTTTCAAATCTTCTAATCACATTCAATTTCATTTTTATCATTCCATTTTATCCCTTTTGTTTCTTTGTTTGCTATTTCTTTGATGCTAGCTCTGTTGGGCTGATTTTCTCTTTTGATTATCCATTCCTATAAAATGTTACATGGATTTTGGATTGGGAGACAGGAGGTAACGCAACTACACATTTTGCTATCTGTGCATGAACTGAATAACACATGTGAACTGACCAATCAACACAAGTCTTTGAAAGATGTGACATGATTGATCACTGATCATAATGTGCTTCTGTTATTTACACAGAACTTTGTGGGATGAAGAGCTAGCAGCAAAGTTTGTACTTTATGTAATTATTCATAGTTAATATACACTGGTAACTAATTTATTTTTTGTTTTATTTTATTTTCTTAATATAATTTATTGTCAAATTGGCCAACATACAGCGTGTACAGTGTGCTCTTGGTTTTGGGGGTATATTCCTGTGGTTCATCACTTGCATACAACACCCAATGCTCATCCCAACAAGTGCCCTCCTCAATTCCTCAATGCCTATCATTCATTTCCTCTCCCCAACTTCCCCGCATCAACCCTCAGTTTGTTCTCTGTATTTAAGAATCTCTTATAGTTTGCCTCCCTCCCTCCCTCTCTCTGTTTGTAACTATTTTTCCCCTTCCCTTCCCCCATGGTCTTCTGTTAAGATACTCAAGCTCCACATATGAGTGAAAACATAAAATATCTGTCTTTCTCTGACTGATTTATAACCTCTAGTTCCATCCATGTTGCTGCAAATGGCAGGACTTCATTCTTTCTCATTGCCATGTAGTATTCCAATGTATAGATAAACCACATCTTCTTTATTAATCCATTGATGGACATTTAGGCTCTTTCCATAATTTGGCTATTCTTGAAAGCACTGTTACAAACATTGGGGTGCATGTGCCCCTATGAATCAGTACTCCTGTATCCTTTGGATAAACTCCTAGTAGTGCTATTGCTGGGTCATAGGGTAGTTCTATTTTTAATTTTTTGAAGAACCTCCACACTGTTTTCCAGAGCAGCTGCAGCAGTTAGCATTCCCACCAACAGTGCAAGAGGGTTCCCGTTTCTCCACATCCTTGCCAGCATCTGTAGTTTCTCCACATCTGTACTTTCAGTAAATAGGTCTTGCTACTAACCTTGTGTGTCTCTCCTTGTAGGTTAAGGCCCATTTGACCCTAGCTGCTTTCAGAATTCTCTGTTTATCTTAGTATTTTGCCAGTTTGGCTATGATACATCATGCAAAAGATCAATTCCTGTTATGTCTGAAAGGAGTTCCCTGTGCCTCCTGGATTCGAATGTCTGTTTCCTTCCCCAGATTGGGAGAATTCTCAGCTATGATTTGTTCAAGTACTCCTTCTTTCCCTTTCCCTCTCTCTTCTTCTTATGGAACTCCTACAATATGGCTATTATGCCGTTTCATTGAATCACTTAGTTCTCTAATTCTCTCCTTGTGGTCCCAAATTTTTTTATCTTTCTTTTTCTCAGCTCCATCTTTTTCCATAGTTTTATCTTCTATTTCACTTATTCTCCCCTCTACCTCGTCAATCCTCACTGTCACAGCCTCTAGTTTATTTTTCACCTCATTTACATAATTTTTAAATTTATCATGTCTATTTTTAAGCTCCTTAATGTCTGCAGCCATAGATTTTCTGCTGTCTTCTATGCTTCTTTTAAACCTAGTGATTAATCTTATGACTATTATACTACAAATAGTTTATTGTCAAATTAGTTTCCACATAACACCCAGTGCTCATCCCAAGTGCCCTCCTCCATGCCCATCCCCCCTCCCCCCCACATCCATCAGTCCTCAGTTTTTGTCAGCATTCAAGAGTCTCTCATGGTTTGCCTCCCTCTCTTTCCCC
>JAESUZ010003743.1:0-13795 GCA_017311185.1 Proteles cristata cristata
ATTTCTGACTCTGAAAAACGTGTGATAATCAGTCTCACCACCATACCTCGATTTCCCAGTCAATGTTTTTGAGGACGTGTTTTTCTTGTGCAATCCTTTGTGTGCTTCTCTCTCTCTCTTCTCCATGATCAGGGCTCCCACCTCTCTCCAGCACCTTGGATTCTTTCCTTCTGAAATCACATCTCTGCACCTCCTATCTTCCATAATAAGGCCTCTTTTCTCCCCTAGTTGTGCAGTTTCTTCTCTCAGTTTTCAGATCGATTTCCAGGGTGTTCTGAATGATTTGATATTTATCTATCTGTGTTTGAGGGACAAGGCAAGCATATGGTCTTTTACTACTCTGCCACCTTAACTCCATTCTACCTATTTGTTTTATACTTTGTTTACTACCCACTAAAATGATTTCATATCCCAAAGTAAATCTTGACTTGTTTTGCTGATATAACCTATAAATATCTGGAGGTAGCCCTAATTAACACAACAGACCATCTCTAGGAGCCCAGTGTTTACCTAATCCACAAACTCAGATATTTCCAACACAATTAGCACCAGAGAATGCTTTCCTAAAATAGGACAGATGTGGTCTCAGATCTTTTCACTTTAAAGAATTTATTCTATTCTTCCTTATGTCGAGTCTTATATCCTGAAACCTGTCTAGACTCTACTGAATTGGGTTCCTTATTTAGCAGTAATTTTTTTTCACTCAGTAACCTGTAGTCTAATCTGATCTAATTCACCAAGGAACAAAAAAAAACAAAAAAAGTTGGTTCTGTTGCTCATTTGTTTTAACTCTATTTTTCTGTTTTCTTCCCATTGTACTACCAGTTCATATACTCAAATTCTTCTTTGCCCTATTCATATAATGGTTTTCATATTCCTGATTTACTTATTCTGAGACTGTGCAAACCAAAGCCAAGCTTACTTGTAGCCAGAACTAACACATTTTTTAAAACCCCATAGATCCCAAAGATGTGGGGAGAGTTTGGTTCACCAAAAAATTTAAAAGAGGAATTAGACTATTTAATGTGGAACCAAGTTTAAAATTGTACATCATGTGGTTAAGAAAATGCTTACTTTTTGTGGCTGATGTGAACTTATGTAAAGCAACCTTGCTAAACTATATAAGTAAAACAAAAATAAGTCAATACAACATTGAGGAGAAAATACAACTATTTTACATGTTTATCCTGCCTTTATCAGTAAAGAGTAAATTGGAATCACTTAAACTTTAAATGAATACAAAACAGTGCACTCTTCAGTTCTTTAAATAACTCTTCTGGGATATCTGAAAACTCTAGTCACTCTCATATCTAACCAAAACTTTACTGCAACAGCCCTATCCTTTTTTTATTTAACAATTTTATTGATATATAGTTCACATACCATACAACCACATATTTAAAATGTACACTTTTAATGCTTTTTTGCATATTCACAAAATTGATCAATGATCACCACAATAAATTTTAGAATATTTTCATCACCTCACAACAAAATAAGCCTATGCTCATTAGCAGTCACTCTCCATTTCCCCACAAACCTCCTTTTAGCAACCAGGCTGTGCCAACCATTATTCTATTCTGTGTCTCTATAGATTTGCCTATTCTGGACGTTTCATATAAAAGGAATTATATAATATGTGACCTTTACTGCCTGGTTTCTTTCACTTATGAATTTTATAGAGTAAAACAGTGCTTCATTCCTTTTAATTAATGAATAAAAATCCGTTTTATAAATTCATCAGTTGATGGCCATTTTGATTGTTTCCACTTTGGGGCTATTATAAATACTACTACTATAAAATTCATACAATAACAATATATTAATAACAAAGAACAACTAACAGATCACATATATTTGGAAATAAAATTACATATTAATAATAACCTTTTAGTTAAAAAAGGAAGCATAAAAAATTAAGAAATGCTAGAATAGATTAATAAAACTATATATGTCAAAATTTGGTGACCATATCTGAAAAAGTTATATAGGTATATAGGCCAAAATTTATGACACTAAATAAGTTTTATAGTAAAAAAGAAAGGTTAAAAACAAAAAAAGTTAAACATTCAAATCATAAACTGGGAAAAAGTGCATAGAGAAAATATAAAAAGGGAATGATAAGGATAAGAGAAATAATGAAATAGAGAAGAGGAAAAAAACAAAAGAGAACATTTACAAAATAAATTGTTTCCTTAAAAAGATTAGTAACACAAAGCTTTGGCAAAACTATTTAATTGTTTAAAGACCTTTCTCCAAAGAAGACATACAGATGGCAAACAGGCACGTGAAAGGATGCTTGAGATCACTCATCATCAGGGAAATGCAAATCAAAACTAATAAAATACCACATCACACCTGTCAGAATGGTTAAAATCAAAATGCAAGATACAAGTGTTGGTGAGGATATGGTGAAAAAGGAACCTTTATGCACTGTTGGTGACAATGCAAGCTGGTGCAGCCACTCCAGAAGAGAGTACGGAGGTTCTTCAGAAAGTTAAAAATAGAACTAACCTATGATCCAGCAATTGCACTACTGGGTATTGGCCCAAAGAATTCAAAAACATGAATTCAGAAGGATACATGCATCCTTATGTTTATAGCAGGATTATTTACAATAGCCGAGATAGGGAAGCACCCCCAGTGTCCATCGATTGATGAATGGATAAAGAATATGTGGTATATATACATACATATACAACAAAATATTATTCAGCCATCAAAAAGAATGAAATCTTGCCATTGGCAATGGTATCGATAGAGCTAGGTTGTATTATGCTAAGTAAAATAAGCAAGTCAGAGAAAGACAAATACCATAAGATTTCATTAATATGTGGAATTTAAGAAACAAACAGATGAACACTGGGGAAGGAAAAAACTGATAGGGAAGCAAACCATAAGAGACTCTTAAGTATAGAGAACAAACTAATGGTTGATGGAGGGAGGAGGGCAGGTGATGGGCTAAATGTGTGATGGTACTTGTTGTGAGAATACTTGTTGTGATGGGTGTTATATGTAATTGATGAATAACTAAATTCTACACCTGAAACCAATTTTACCATATATATTAACTAACTAGAATTTAATTAAGAACTTGAATTCAAAAAAAGGATTAAAGCCCTAAGTGTGAGACTTGATACTATAAAAATCCTAGAAGAGAATACAGGCAGTAACCTCCTTGCCATTGACTACGGCAAAATTTTTCTAGTTATGTCTCCTAAGGCAAGGAGCACAAAGAAGCACAAAGCACAAAGAAACTAATGCAACTCACTCAAAATAAAAAGCTTCTGCACAACAAAGGGAACAATTAACAAATCAAAAAGACAACCTACTGAATGGGAGAAGATATCTTCAAACAACATATCTAAGGATTAGTATACATATAAATATAAGTTATATATAAACATAAAACTCAACACCAAAAATCCCAAATAATCCAGTAAAAAATTGGTAGTAGACGTGAACAGGCATTTCTCCAATGACATACAGACACATGGCCAACAGGCACATGAAAACATGCTTAACATCACTGATCATCAGGGAAATGCAAATCAAAGCCACAGTGAGATATCACTTTATACCTGTCAGAATAGCTAAATCAAAAATACAAGAAATAACAAGTGTTGGGTGAGGATGTGGAGGAAAAGAAATTTTCATGCACAGTTAGTGGGTATGCAAACTCATGCAGCCACTGTGAAAAGCTGTATGAAGTTTACAGAGAAAATTAAAAATAGAATTACTATATGATCCAGTAATTCCACTACTGGGTATTTACCCATAGAAAATGGAAACACTAATTTGAAAAGATACATGTACCCCTATGTATATTGCAGCATTTATTTACAATAGCCAAATTATGGAAGCAACCCAAGTGTCCATTAACAGATGAATGGATAAGAAGATATGGTTTATCTATACAATGGAATGCATGTATGCCCATGCACACATGCACACACACACACACACACACACACACACACACACATACACATACACACACCATGGAATATTACTCAGCCATAAAATGAATGAGACCTTGCCATTTGCAACAACATGGATTGATCTAGATGGTATAATGCTAAGTGAAATAAACGAGTCAGAGAAAGATACAATATAATTTCACTCATTTGTGGAAGTTAAGAAACAAAACATATGATTAAGTAAACAAAGCAGAAGCGGATCCATAAATACAGCGAAGAAACTGGTGCTTGCCAATGGCAGGGGAGCGGGGGATGGGCAAAATGGGTGAAAGGAAGTGGGAAATACAGGCTTTTGGTAATGGAACAAAAAATCCCAAGAATGGATGGTACAGCATATTGTCAATGGTATTATAATAGCGTTGTATGGTGAGAGATGGTAGCTCCACTTGTGGCAAACATAGCATAGCATATAGAGTTGATGAATCACTATATTATACACCTGAAAGTAATGCAATATTGTGTGCCAAGCAAATTTCAATTTTTGGAAAGGCATATTAACCTCAAAATAATGTACAAGTCCATTAATTATCAAAAAATGCACATTAAAATTTCTGTGACATACTGATACACACTCACAAGAGTTGTTAAAAATAAAAGGTATGGCAAAAACAAAACAAGTATTAGAATAATAATTTACAGTCAATGAATTTAACATGGTCATAGAACACAAGATTAAGAAGAAAATTGATTGTTTGCTTCCATACTAGTAAATGAAATGTGAAATTATTTTGCAAATCCAAATACAATAAATATTAAGCGGCAAGGAATAAATGTTTAAAAAAATACCCAAGGGGTCAATGGGTGGCTCAGTCGGTTGGGCATCTAACTTCGGCTCAGGTCATGATCTCACTGTTCATGGGTTTGAGCCCTACATCAGGTTCTGTGCTTACAGCTCAGAGCCTGGACCCTGCTTCAGATTCTGTGTCTTCCTCTCTCTCTGCCCCTCCCCTGTTCTAACACACACTCTCTCTCTCTCTCTCTCTCTCTCTCTCTCTCCCCCTCTCTCTCAAAAACAAAACAAAACAGAACAAAAGAAACATTAAAAAGATATCCAAGATCTGTACATTAGAATCTTCAAGGGGTCCCTTGGTGGCTCAGTCAGTTAAGCGTCCAACTCTTGGTTTTGGCTCAGGTCACCATCTCACGGGCTTGTGGGTTCAAGCCCTACACTGGACTCTGTGCTGACAGTGCGGAGCCTGCTTGGGATTCTTTCTCTCTCTCCTCTCTCTCCTCTCTGCCCATCTCCTGTTTATGCTCTCTATCTCTCTCTCAAAATAAATACATAAATTAAAAAAAAGAATCTTTTAAATGTTGCAAAGATAAATTATAGAAAAGTCTAAATAATCTAAAAGCTATACCATATTCATGGATTAGAAGATTTAATATTGCTAAGATGGTTATTCTCCCCCAAACTGATGTATGGATTTAATGCAAACCCATTAAAATTTTCCATTGGCTTTAAAAAAATAAATTAGAAGACCTATTCTAAAATTTATATGGAGGATGGATGAAATAGATGATGGGGATTAATGAGTACACTTATCATGATGAAACAAATAAAATAAAATGATAAAAAATAGAAATAAAATTTTTATGAAAATACTAGAACCTGCAATAACTGAAAACATTTTTAAAACAGACAAAATTGAAGGACTTACCTTCTCCACTTCAAGATTGAATGTAAAGCTACAGTAATAAAGACAGCTGTTATTGGTGACACAAAATAGATACACAGATAAATAAAATGAACAGACAGCATAGAAATAGATCTAAACACCTTTTATCAATGAATTTTTACAAAGTGCAAGGTGATTCAGTGGATAAAGGCAGACCTTAAATGGGTTTTGAGAGATGAGAATTACATGTGGAAAATATGAGTATCTATATCATGCACAATTAACTGAGAATAGACTATAGATATAAAAGAGCTTAAAACTATAGAATTGTTAGGTGCGCCTGGGTGGCTCAGTCGGTTAAGCGTCCGACTTCGGCTTAGGTCATGATCTCACGGTTTGTGGGTTGGAGCCCTGAGTCGGGTTCTGTGCTGACAGCTAGCTCAAAGCCAGGAGACTGCTTCTGATTCTGGGTCTCCCTCTCACTCTGACCCTCCCTGCTCATGCTGCCTCTCTCTCTCTCTGAAAAATAAATAAAACATTAAAAAAAAAACTATAGAATTGTTAGAAAACAAACATAGAAGCAACTCTTTGTGACTTTGAGTTAGCTATGACACCAAACGTACAGCAAGAAAAGATTGGATTTCATCAAAATTTAAAACTACTGTTAATCAAATAAAACTATCAAGAAATTGAAAAAGAAAACCCCTAGAATAGAAGAAAAAAATTTAAAACTTTATATCTGACAGGAAACATGTATGTGATATGTAAATTACTCTTAATAAATCACAATAAAAAGGCAATAATTTTAAAATGGACAAAAAGTCTGAATACAATACAACTTCAAAAAAGTCAGGTAAAATATCGATAAGCAAATGAAATATGTTCAATACCAGCAATCATTATGAAAATCCAAATCAAATTCGCAATTAAATATCACTTCACGCCCACTATGGTGGCTATAATACAAATATAAAAAGTATGTAAAAGGGGCTCCTGGGTGGTTCAGTCAGTTAAACGTCCGACTTCAGCTCAGGTCATGATCTCGCAGTTCGTAGGTTCGAGCCCCGCGTCGGGCTGTGTGCTGACAGCCAGCTCAGAGCCTGGAGCCTGTTTCAGATTCTGTGTCTCCCTCTCTTTCTAACCCTCTCCTGCTCACACTGTCTGTCTCTCTATCTCTCAGAAAAAAATAAAGAAAATATATATAAAATAACAAGTGTCTGCACAAATGTGAAAAAATTTATGAGACTGACGCGCTACCTACTGCGCTAACGAGGCACCTATAAATGTGAAAAAAATTTAAACCCTCATAAATTGTGGGAATGTAAAATTGTGCACCCATTTTGGCAAACAGGGTGGTAGTTCCTCAAAAGTTTAAACATAAAGTCACCATATGACCCAGAAATTCTACTCTCAGGTATATATCCAAAAGAAATGAAAACTTATGGGGTACCTGGGTGGCTCAGTCGGTTGAGCGTCCAACTTTGGCTCAGGTCATGATCTCCTGGTTTGTGAGTTCGAGTCCTGAGTCAGGCTCTGTGCTGACAACAAGGATCCTGGAGACTGCTTCAAATTCTGTGCCCCCCCTCCCCCCGTCTCTCCCCTGCTCACACTCTGTCTCTCTCTCTCTCTCTCTCTCTCTGTCAAAAATAATAAATAAACATTAAAAAAAAAGAAATGAAAACTTAAGTCCATGTACATGCTTTCATACAAAAGTTCAAGCAGCATTATTCATAACAGCCAAAAGAAATTTAAATAATCCAAGTGTCCATGAGCTGATGAACAGATAAACAAAATGTGGCTTGTCTGTACAATGTAATATTGTTCATCCATAAAGAAGAATAAAATACTGATATATACCACAACATGGATAAACCTTGAAAGCATATGTTAAGTGAAAGAAGCCCACATGTTGTGTGATTCCATTTATATGAAATGTCTGGAACAGGAGAATCTATATATAGAGAAATTAGATTAGTGGTTGCTTAGGGCTGAGAATAGGGCATGGGAGATTGACAGGTAATGGCTACAGGATACAGGGTTACTGTTTGGGGTAAAGAAAATTTGTAAAATTGTGATGATGGATGCATAACTGTGAATATACTAAAATTCATTGAATTATATACTTCAAAATGGTGAATTATGTCTCAATAAAGTTGTTACAAAAACACTTGAAGTTTTAATAAAGATAATTTCAGACATAAAATAGATCTACACTACAAGAAATATTAAAGTAATTCTTTCAAAAAAAAAAGTAATCCTTTCAAATGGTAGGCAAATGATACCAGTGGGAAATCTTGGGCTACACAAAGAAATGAAAAGCACCAGAAAAGCAGGAAGGGTAGCTATATGTACAAATATAAAGACGTTTCTTTCTTATAATTTAAATACGTTTAAAAGAATATTGGTTGTTTAAAGAAAAATAACCATGTATGACAGAGTTTATAATATTATAGCAGTAAAATATATGAAAGCAAGAGCACAAAGTTCAGGAAGAGGGAAATGGAAGCATGCTGTTAAAGATGTTCTCATACTATAAAAGAAACAGCATAAATTGCTTGAATATATCACTTGACTGTGATATATTAAAGATATTTAATATAAACCCTAAAGCAACGACTAAACTAACACAGCAAATACTTATAACTAATAATAAAAAAATTTAAAAATGGAACGATAAGAAACACTTAATCAGAAAGAAATCAGAAAAAGAAGAGAGAAACAAAAATCAGATGGAACAAACAAAGAACAAATTTTAAGATAGTATATATAAAGCCAACTATATCAATAATCACTTGAAATGCAAATGGCTTAAATATATCCATTACAGTAGAAAGATTGGTTGGGTAAAAAAGTAAGGTCCAACTGTATGCTGTTTACAAGAAACATACTTTACATATAAAAGGTTTTATGTTAAAAGTAAAAAGATAGCAACAAATACCATGAAAATAGTAATGAAAAGAAAGCTGGAGTATCTTTATTAACTTCAGAAAAACTAGACTTCAGAACCAGGGATATTATCAGGAATAAAGAGAGATATTACATAATGATAAAAGTATCAATTCTTTGGGAAGACATAAAAATCCTAAATGTGTATGCACCTTGAAAATATATAAGGCAAAAACTGACAAATATGAAAGGAGCAATAGATAAATTCACAAGTATGGTTGAAGACATCAGCACTCTTTTCTTAGTACTTGATAGAAGAAGTAGGCAGAAAATGTGTAAAGAATATAGATTACATAAACAACACAATTAATCAACTTGACCTAACTGATATCTGTAGAGCACCCCATTCAACAACAGCAGAATAGACATTCTTTCCCAGTACACTTGAAACGATCACCCAACATAGACAATATTCTAAGCCATAAAACAAACCTTAACAAATTTAAAAGGATACAAATCATACAAAATATGTTCTCAAACTATAATGGAATTAAATAAGAGATTGATAACAAAATATCTTGAGAAATTCCTAAATATTTGTAAATTAAACAACATATTTCTAAATATCTTGTGCATCAAAAGGAAGAAGCAGGGAAATTTAAAATCTTTTGAACTAAGTGAAAATGAAAATAAAACATCAATTTTGTAGGATGCAGTTATCATAGTGCTTAGAAAGAAAATTATAGCATTAAATTCTTACATTAGAAAAGAAGATTTTAAGTTGGTAACTTATACCTCGAAATTAAGAAATTAGAGGAGCCTGGGTGGCTCAGTCGGTTGAGTGTCTGACTTTGGCTCAGGCCATGATCTCACAATCTGTGAGTTCAAGCCTTGCATTGGGCTCTGTGCTGACAGCTCAGAGCCTGGAGTCTGCTTCAGATTCTATTTCTCCCTATTGCTCTCTGCCCCTCCCCTGCTTTCTCTCTCTCTCTCTCTCTCTCTCTCTCTCTCAAAAATAAACACTAAAAATTTAAAAAAAAAAGAAATTAGAGGAAAAAGGACAGAAGAGAATTGAACCTAAAGCAAGCAGAAGGAAGAAAAGAATATAGATTGGAGGAGAAATGAATAAAATCAAAATTGGAAAAATGATAGTAGAAATAAATGAAACCAATAAGTAGATTTTTTCAAAAGTTCAATACTGAACTTGCAAACTTGAAACAAGTCTGAATAAGAAAAAAAGATGATACAAGACACAAATTACCAACATCAGAAATGAAAGAGCTCTCTACTGATAGCCCAGACATTAAAAGGATAATAAAGAATTACTATAAACAACTCTATGCCCATAATTTAACAACTTAGATAAAATGGACTGATTCCTTAGAAGATATCAACTATCAAAAATCACTCAAGAAGAAATAGATAACCTGAATAGTCCTGTGTCTATTAAAGAAATTAAATTTACAGTTAAAAAAAATCACAATCTTCCAAAACAGAAAATTCAGGCCTAAATTGTTTCACTGATGAATTTTAACAAATATTAACAAAGAAGTTATACCAATTCTAAACACCTACAGAAAACAGGAGATTGCACACTCACTATCTCATTTTATGAGGCCATCATTTCTCTAATACAAAAAAAAAACATCAAAAGAATACTACAGATCAAAATCCTTTCTTTTTTTGTAAAGTTACATAGTAAAATTTACCATTTCTTAAAAATATAATTTATTGCTTTTCCTCGGCGCTGCCTGCGGAGGTGGCAGCCATCTGTTACTCGGCATCATGGCCGCCCTCAGACGGGCGGGCGAAGCCCAAGATCGTTAAAAAGAGGACCAAGAAGTTCATCCGGCACCAGTCAGACCGATATGTCAAAATTAAGCGCAACTGGCAGAAACCCAGAGGCATTGATAATAGGGTGCGCAGAAGATTCAAGGGCCAGATCTTGATGTCCAACATTGGTTACGGGAGCAACAAAAAAACAAAGCACATGCTGCCCAGTGGCTTCCGGAAGTTCCTAGTCCACAACGTCAAGGAGCTTGAAGTGCTGCTGATGTGCAACAAATCTTACTGTGCAGAGATTGCTCACAATGTCTCCTCCAAGAACCGTAAAGCCATTGTGGAAAGAGCAGCCCAGCTGGCCATCAGAGTCACGAATCCCAATGCCAGGCTGCGCAGCGAAGAAAATGAATAGACAGTTTATGTGCACATATTTGTGTTAATAAAACCATAAAGCTACCAAAAAATATATATATAATTTATTGTCAAGTTGGCTAACGTATAGTGTATACAGTGTCTCTTGGTTTTGGGGGTAGATTCCCGTGATTCACCACTTACATACAACACCCAGTGCTCATCCCAATGCCCAAGTGCCCTTCTCAATGCCCATCACCCATTTTCCCCTCTACCCCACATCCCCATCAACCCTCACTTTGTTCTCTGTATTTAACAGCCTCTTATGGTTTGCCTCCCTCCCTCTCTGTTTGTAATTATTTTTCCCCTTCAAAATTCTTTCAACAAAATCTTCAATAAACCATTAACATCAAATCCAGCAATTATATACTCCTTTACGTAAGTCGAACTTTATATAAGTGGAAAATACAATACCACTAGTAGGTTTCATCCTAGGATAACAAGACTGGTTCGACATTTGGAAATCAATCAATTTAATTCACCATTTAACAGACTAAGAAAAAGCATATGATCATATTATATGGTATGTATTTTCTGGAATTGATGCAGAAAAAAATATTCAACAAAATTCAATATCCATTACTGATAAAAAAAAAAAAACTCTCAGCAAACTAGAGATAGAAACTTCCTTAATCTAATAAAAAGCATCAGTGAATAATCTACTACAATGTCATATTTAATTAGGTTAAGAACCAAGCAAGGATGTCCTCTCTCACCATTCCTGTTCAGTGTCATACTGGAAGTCCTATAATGCAAAAAGACAAGAAAATGATATGAAGCATCCAGATTGGGAAGGGAGGAATAAAATTGTCCTGTGAATTCACAAGATCCACATGATCCTTCACCCAAAAATCCCAATAAATCAATGAAAAATCTCCTAAAACTTATAATGAATTTAGCAAGATCACAGGTTAAAAAGTCAATATACACCCTGCAATGAACAGGTAGAATTTGATATTTTAAAAATACCATTTACAATAATGCTGTAAATAAAACAAAATGCTTAAGTATGAATCTAACAAAAATATGTATTTGTTTTGCTTAAGACAACAAAATATTGATGAAAGAAATCAAAGATGCAAATAGAGAGAGATATTCTATAGTCATGTGTTTTAAGACTCAATATTGTTAAAACGTCAGTCCTCCCCAAGTTTATGTAGAGATTAATTGCAATTCCAATCAAAATTCCAACAGGGTTTTTGGTAGACATAGACAAGGTGTTATTATGCCAAAACTAAACAAAACAAAATAAAACAAAACCAATCTTTAATGTTATCAAAAATATCATCAGTATTGAAATTATCCAGATTGTCTCAAAAGTGGTTTTTTTTAACTGTTTCCTTTTTTTGAATTACAATCCAAGTAAAATTCAGACATAGCAATTGACTTTTGCTCTTTTAATTTGTATTCAAAGTCAAGACTGAAGAGGAGATGTGGAACTGTTGAGGATACACCACAACAAGTTGTTTGTTTGTAGGTTAGAGTTTCCCTCAGTTTGGATTTGGCTGATTGTACCCCTGTGGTATCATTGAATATGTTCCTCTACCAGAAGGTATATGTCTTGTAAACAGGTACCCAGATCTAAAGCAAGAATTGGCAAACTATGGCCGGCAAGCAAAATCCAAGCTGCAGCCTGTTTTCTGCGCTGCCCCATAAGTTAAAAATCGTTTTCGTGTCCTACGGTCTGTAAGTTTGTGTTCCCTCCCCCAAATTTATATGTTGAAATTCTGACCTCAAAGGTGATGGTATTAGTAGATAGGGCTTTTGGGAGGTTATTAGGTCATGAAGGTAGAGCCCTTATGAATGGGATTCACTTCTAGAAAAGAGAGCCCACAAAGCCCTCTAGCCCATTTCACTATATGAGGACTTAGTGAAAAGGTGCCAGCTCCGAACTAGAAAGAGGGCCTTGGTGCTGGTGCCTAAAGCTTGGATTTTGAGTGCCCAGACCTGTGAAAAAACAAATTTCTACTGTTTATAAGGACTCCAGTCCAGTATTTTGTTATAGCAGTCCAACCAGGATAAGGCACACTTTTAAAGATCTGTAAAAATTCGGGGCACCCAGGTTGCTCAGTTGGTTAAGCATCCAACTCTTGATCTCAGCTCAGGTCTTGATGTCAGGGTCATGAGTTCAAGCTGGGCGCTGTGCTGGTCATGAAGCCTACTTAAAAAAAAAAAAAAAAGGAATTGTAAAAATTCAAAACAAAAGAATACACAACAGAACCATTAGATCTTCAAAGCTTAAAATATTTACTATCTATCTTTTTACAAGTAATGTTTTCCAATCTCTGATTTAGAGAACTCATTCTCTGACTATTTAAAAAATATGTATTTTTTAACAGCAGGGGACTGATACTTATATCAGACAATATCAGATAAATCCTTAGCCAAAATCATCAAGAAAAAAAGAGAAAGGACCTAAATAAATAAAATCAAAAAAAGAAAGACAAGATGCGCACCTGAGTGGCTTAGTTGGTTGTGTTCAACTTCATCTCAGGTCATGATCTCCCAGTCTGCGAGTTCGAGTTCTGCATCGGGCTCTGTGCTGACAACTCAGGGCCTGGAGCCTGCTTCAGATTCTGTGTTTCCCTCTTTCTCTGACCCTTCCCCACTCACACTCTGTCTCACTGTCTTTCTCTCAAAAATAAAATAAATAAACACTTAAAAAAAAAAAAGAAAGAGAAGAAGTAACAACTGAGACCACAGAAATGCAAAGGATTATAATAGAATACTACAAAAAGTTATATGTCAGTATATTGGACAACCTAAGATAAATGGATAAATTCCAAGAAACATATAATATTCCAAAATGTAATCAGGAATAAATATAGTATCTGAACAGACCAATTAGTAATGACAAAACTGAGTCAGTAATAAAACCCTACCAAAACTTAAAAGTCCTGGACTAGATGGATTCACAGATGAATTGTACTAAACATTTAAGGAACAGTTAATACTTATTTTCCTCAAATTATTCCAAAAAAAAAAAAGAGATAAAGGGAAGGAAATCTCCAAATTCATTCTACAAGGCCAGCATTACTTGTATACCCAAGCAAAAAAAATCACAAATGGATTTTATTCTAAGGATGCAAGGATGATTCAATACCTGCATTTCAGTCACTG
>JAESUZ010003744.1:0-34317 GCA_017311185.1 Proteles cristata cristata
GAGATCCGTGTATAGGTGCTTAACTATACTGAGAGTCAGGAAGACTTCCCAGGTAAGAGTATTCCTTTTTTTTTTAATTAAAAATTTTTTAAATGTTTATTTATTTTTGAGAGAGGGAGAGAGAGACCAAGTGGGGAGGGACAGGGAGAGAGGGGACTCAGAGCCCATAGCAAGCTCCAGGCTCTGACTTGTCAGCACAGAGCCCATTGAGGGGCTTGAGCCCAAGAACCATGAGATCCATGACCTGAGTTGAAGTCGGATCCTTAACCAACTGAGCCACCAAGATACCCTGGTAAGAGTATTCCTTAAAGGTCAATAAGAATTCGTGAAGCAAAAGGGAATTTCTGGGGAGAGAGAGCTGGAAATGTGATGGGACAATAGTAAAAGAAACTCAAAACTTAGTAGCTTTACAGCTAGCAAGAAATACTAACACTTGATATATATTTGTCATTCAAAAAAGTTACATATGACAGAGGTTCATTAGTTGCCTATCCAGCATTTATCTTCCTTCTCTGCCTTTCTAACTATTCCCATATTTTCCTTTTGGAGCTACTTCTTCCCTGTGTACCTGACTCCAAACCCAGCTCTAGAGATGGCCTCTGACTGACAGAAACCAAGTAAAGTCATCTTATGCCCCTTGACATGATGATTTGTTCTGGTAAACGAGGTGCAGATCAATCAAATTTGGTAGTCCTCTGACTACAGAAGACAGTTCAGGGGTATTTTAGTCAAGTTTGGTACTTTTATTCCCTGGTTTTAAGAAATGATGCTCTCTCCCCCACTGCATGTAAACAAAACAAGCATATAGTCTTTCTAGCTGCTAATTTGTGTCCATGGAGGAAGCCAGTCCAAAGATTCAAGCTACATACATAGGAGGTCAGAAATGAGACTACTGAAAAGCAACTGAAGAGAAGCCTTGGTTGAACTGCACTGAAGTCTGCCCAATTACTTGATTTTCAGTTACACTTGCCAATAAAACCTTTCATTAGTTAAGCCCATTTAAATTGCATTTACTATTGCTTGAAACTGTATGGTCCCAATTTGAAACACAGAGGATCAGTATGTTCATTAGTAACCTACATCATATTTTATATTAGCTGGTATATGAGCAATTCATACCATAACATAATATTCCAAATCTTTAATTTCTTAGACTGATAGGTAACATACAGAATGTCTGGTTCCACACCAGACATATGTGAACCAGACATATGTCTCCTCTAATGACTTGGGATGGGTACATAGATAAAACTCTAGAGAAGTAGGTACGGAACAATATTTTATCCTAAAGATAATGGAGAGCCAGGAGAAGGGTTTAGGCAGGTTAAACAAATAAAAGGTAATAATTTCCATGGTTTTGAGGGTAAGCCTTTTCAAAAAGAAAGTTCTTGGGGGAGGAGCCAAGATGGCAGAACAGCATGGAAGTTTTTTTGTGTGTCTTGCATCTACAAAATACAGCCAGATTAACAATAAACCATCCTGCACACCTAGAAAACTGAGTTGAGAATTAACACAACAATCTGCACAATCTGAACCACAGAACTCAGCAGGTACACCACACGGAGAAGTGAACTGGGGGAAAGAGACTCCACAGTGGGCAGGGAGCTGTTTTTGTTTACAGAGAGGATGGAGGCAAGGGGAGGGTATGGGAAAAGCAGCCACCCCCACCCCCCAAAGCAGCTGGAGAGAAATTGGAAAAGTGGAAATAGTCCACAGGGACTGAACTAAAAAGAGAGAAAGGAAAAAGGAGAGGTTTTAAATTCCACCAAGACTCTTTTAACAGGGGGAGTGCAGAGTCTGAAACTCTGCAACACCATACCTGGTGGTGCTCTGGTGGGAAGGGTGAATCCTTTGGAGGAGAGTGGGTCCGAAGGTCCTTGGGCCACAGGTGATTTTCCATCCCAGGAACACTGCTGTTACACGATCCTGTGAACTTTTTCTGGGGAAGGCTGGCAACCAGGCACAGTCTCTGGACATCGGTAGCAGCATAGTCCCACAAATGTTCCTGGGTGTGGCTGGCACCCAGCCATTGCTCAGTGAGACCCTTCCCCAGATGATCTGAACGGGTCAAAGCCACAGCACCTCAGAAGTGAGGGGTTGGAAATACAGCTGCATCTGAGATAAAACTCAGGAGGGAGGTACCACCAGACAACCTGATGGCATGGTCACAGACAGTGTAAAAGCAGGGAGTAAACAGAAGCCAGAGACAGAGTATAGGTGCATGATTCCTGGTTGGGGAGAGCACAGAGTTCTGATACTAGAGACTGGCTAGCTGGATGATGCCATTTACACTCTCCCCTGACATTCGTACACACAACTATGGGCGCCACAACAATCCTCCCCAGGAAGCTGAGCAGCAGCATCTAGTGGAGAACAGAGTCATTACACTAAACCCTGCCCAACTGGGCCAACTTCTGTCTTCAGGAACACCACAAATCTCTCCACCTGCTTAGTTTAAGGACTATAAAGTACTTTATAGCTTGACATCTAGGGAAAAATGATGTAATATCAAATGTATTTCAGTTTGTTTCCTGGTCCATCTATTCAATTTTCTTTTTCTTTCTTTATTTTTTTCTTGGTCATTTCTGTTCATTTACTTGAATACAGAAAGAAAAATATTTATTTTTATTTTCAATTTTTATTAAAAATATTTTTCTTTACTTTTTCTACCTTCTTTTTACTTTTTCTACCTTTTCTACTTTTTCGTAAATTTTTCAAATTCTATTTTACTTCCATCACTTCAAGTTATTTATTTCATTGTATTCATTTTCTCAAATTTTCAATCACCCACCCGCCATTTTTCTCTAATCAACCAAGTGCCTTTCCATAACCAGACCAAAACACACCAAGGATCTAGCATCATTTATTTGATTTTTTGTGAATGTGTTAGTGTTTTAATTTTTTAATTGTAAATTTTTTTGATTTTAATTTTTTCCCTTTTTTCTCTAATCAACCAAACTCCTTTTGATAACTAAACCAAAACACACCTAGGATCTAGCATCATTTATTTGATTTTTTGTGTGTGTATGTGTGTGTTGTTTTTAATTTTTAATTTTAAAAAATGTTTACCATATTAATTCATCTTCTTCCTTCAAGATGATAAATTAAGGAATACAGCCCAAGAGGGGCGCCTGGGTGACTTAGTCGGTTGGGCGTCCGACTTTCGCTTGGGTCGTGATCTCGCGGTTCATGGGTTCGGGCCCCAGGTCGGGCTCTGTGCTGACTGCCAGCTCAGAGCCTGGAGCCTGTTTCAGTCTGTGACACCCTCTCTCTCTGACCCTCCCTGCTCACGCTATCTCTCTCTCTCTCCTAGAAATAAATAAAACATTAAAAAAAAAAAAAAACGAATACACCCCAAAAGAAAGAGCAGGAAAAAATGACAGCCAGGAAGTTAACCAACACAGATATAAGCAATATGTCTGAATCAGAATTTAGAATCACAATAATAAGAATACTAGCTGGGGTTGAAAATAGATTAGAATCCCTTTCTGTGGAGATAAAAGAATTAAAAGCTTGCCAGGATGATATAAAAAACTATAACTGAGCTGCAATCTCAAATGGATGCCATGGCAGCAAGGATGGATGAGGCAGAGCAGTGAATCAGTGATGTAGAGGACAAATTTATGGATAATAATAGAGCAGAAAAAAAGAGGGAGACTAAAGCAAAAGAGCACAATTTAAGAATAAGAGAAATCAGGGGCACCTGGGTGGCTTAGTCGGTTAAGCGTCCGACTTTCGCTTAGGTCATGATCTCGCGGTTTGTGGGTTCGAGTCC
This sequence comes from Proteles cristata cristata, assembly GCA_017311185.1. NCBI lineage: Eukaryota > Metazoa > Chordata > Mammalia > Carnivora > Hyaenidae > Proteles > Proteles cristata. The sequence continues at coordinate 3,776 of JAESUZ010003744.1, forward strand.
CGCATCGGCCTCTGTGCTGACTGCCGGCTCAGAGCCTGGAGCCTACTTCAGAATCTGTATCTCCTTCTCTCTCTGACCCTCCCCTGCTCACGCTGTCTGTCTCTTTCTCTCTCCTAGAAATAAATAAAAATATTAAAAAAAAAAAAAAAGAATAAGAGAAATCACTCACTCATTTAAAAAGAACAATATCAGAACCATAGGGGCCTCATAAGATGAAGAGAGAAAAATGATAGAAAATACTCAGGCAAGGAAAAAATCGTAAAAGCAGTAAGGGAAAAAAGTCATTAATCGACAAGGGAAGTCAGATCAGGTATGCAGCAGACTTACCCACAAAAACTTGACAGTCCAGAAAGGAGTGGCAGGATAGATTCAATGCGCTGAGTCAGAAAAATATGCAGCCAAGAATTCTTTATCTAGCAAGGCTGTCATTCAAAATAGAAGGGGAGATTAAAAGTTTCCCAGACAAACAAAAATTAAAGGAGTTCATGAGCACTAAACCAGCCCTGTAAGAAATTTTAAGGGGGACTCTCTGAGGGGAGAAAAGATGAAAAAAAAAAAACAGAAAAAAAAAACCGAAAAGCAACAAAGACTAGAAAGAACCAGAGCACACCACCAGAAACTCCAACTCTACAAGAAACATAATGGCAATAAATTCATATCTTTCAGTATTCACTTTAAACATCAAAGGACTAAATGCTCCAATCAAAAGACATAGGGTAACAGAATGGATAAGAACACAAGATCCATCTATATGCTGTTTACAAGAAACCCACTTTAGACCTAAAGTCACCTTCAGATTAAAAGTAAGGAAACGGAGAACCATCTATCATGCTAATGGACACCAAAAGAAAACTGTAGTAACCATACTTTATCAGACAATCTAGACTTTAAAATAAAGACTGTAACAAGAGATGAAGAAGGGCTTATATCATAATTAAGTGTTCTATCCACCAAGAGGACCTAATAATTGAAAACATTTATGCTCCAAATGTGGCAGAACCCAAATATATAAATCAATTAATCACGAACATAAAAGAATTCATTGATAATAATACCATAATAGTAGAGGACTTCAACACCCCACTTACAGCCATGGACAGATCATCTAATCAGAAAATCAACAAGGATTTGGAGGCAAGATGTCGGAGAAGTAAGGAGCTCCGTACTTGCACTCGCGCCCATACATCACACAGAAAAGATCTGAAGCCATTGGAAACCTTACAAAACCTGAGAGACTGGGAGAAAAAAGGACGCAGAATCCACTGAGAAAGCCTTCTAACGTGAGTGCGAACCGGGGAAGGTAAAATCAGGCCGGGATCTGAGCCTCCAGGGTGGGAGGTGATCCCCCTCTACCCTCTACGGGGAGTGAGAGGGGAAAAGGAGAGAGTCCGAGACAGAAAAATCTCCGCTCGGTGCATAGAAAGACCGTACTTGCCAAATATCTGCACACCAGGTCACCTCGCGACAACTGGTCCTGGGGGAGGCTGAGCACACAAACTGCTTCTTTGTGCCGCTCCTGGAGGTTGGGTTTTAAAGCGGAGCGGGTGCGCCTGCCGCCATTGTAGCTCCAGGGCGGCTGGGACCCCTGAAGGAGACGCGCAGACACCAGGCATCTGCGCTCCTGGCTGGCTGGAACTCGAGAGGGAAGGCAAAAAGCTAAAAACTGGGAAATTTGCCTGTGAGTTCATGTTTCGGGTGACGAGCCATAGAGAGACCTGGTTTTCCTCACTCCAGCGGCGGTGCACCTGCCGCCATTGTAGCTCCAGGGCGGCTGGGATCCCTGAAAGAGACGCGCAGACACCAGGCATCCGCGCTCCTGGCTGGCTGGAACTCGAGAGGGAAGGCAAAAAGCTAAAAACTGGAAATTTGCCTGTGAGCTCGTGTTTCGGGTGACGAGCCATAGAGAGACCCGGTTTTCCTCACTCCAGCGGGCTCAGGCTACGCGGACCCGGCAGGCAAGCCCCCGCGCATGCGCACCAGAGCCGACCAGAGAAGGAAGCAGCGATCCTGACTCCGCCCCCAGAGCTCAGCAGGGAGCCTGAAATAGCCCGAGGGGGTTGTCTGGGAAGCTGTGTCTAAGGCAACTTCAGCGGGGCGCGGGCTGGGATTTGGAGATTGGAACTGGCCTGGGTTGAAGAGTGCAACCAACTTCGGCTGCGTCCCCGGAACGGGGAGTTGACACGCCAAAAAAAAAAAGCGAGCTGCAGCGCGGGGTTCAAGAAGGGACTGGAGCACCGTCACTCTCCTCCCCACAATCGCCAAGGCAGAACCCCCGCCTGAGGCATCGGATCACGCCACGCCCATCCCTGCCTGAGAGGTGCCCTCCTCCCTTTTTTTTTTCTTTTTCCTTTTTGTTTTTCTTTTTTTTTTCTTCTTTCTTTTTTTTTTCCCATTCTTTTCTCTTTTTTTCTTCTTTTTTCTCTTTTCTCGCTTTTTCCCCCAAAACACTGACCTGATTAACTCTGGTCGCTGGCTGGCTTAAACAATCACAAGTCCATTCTGTAAATGTAAATTCTACACCTACCGACTTTTTCAGCTATTTCTCTCAGGAGTAAATAGACTATATAGTTTCTCTGGATAATTCCAGCATCCTTCTCTCACCTATCCAACCACATTCTACCCTTTACCTCTTTGAAAAAAAGTTTCTTATCCCTTCTGCCTGTTCATTCTATTTCCAAATCTGCCTTGTCTCGCCCTGCCTTCTCTCTTTTTCTCTATGCTCTTCAACCAGCACTGCATACACACGGCTATTTAACTGTAGCTGGGAAATCCAGGTATATGCTTTAAACCGTTCTTTGTCCATTGGTTTTCTTCTTTTTTCCTTTTCTTTTCCCCTTTTTGACCCTTTTATGTATTTTATGCTCCCTATTCGCCCTCCCTCCTCCGTCTTTTCTACTAACTTTTTCGTTTTCCCTCTCACTTTGCATGTTAGTTGAATCAGCCTGTGCATTTGTGTGCTCCTGCTCCCTGTGTGTTTGTCTGTCTGTTTTCTTTTCCAGGGCTACCTCAAGAAACAAGCTAGAGTACACAAGGTGAAGAGTCCCAAATATCACTACGAATAGGAAAATAAAATAACTAAGGTCCCAACAAGAGTGACCGAGGGATACCATTCAAAAAACAATCTCCGAAAGGATAGGCCCTGGAAAGTCAAAGAGTTTCTTGGATATAGCAGTGCTCATAGAAACAGAGAGCATAACAGGTCTTTAAAACCAACAAGAGCCGGAAAGCTAACTAAAATGACGAAACGAAAGAGCTCTCCTCCAAAGAAACTCCAAGAAGAAATGACAGCTAATGAACTGCTCAAAACAGATATCAGCAGCGTAAGTGAACAAGATTTTAGAATAATAATGGTGAAATTAATAGCAGGGCTTGAAAAAAACATAGGCGACATCAAAGAAACTATGGCTACAGACAGAATGGAAAATAAAAATAGGCATGAAGAATTAAAAAATGCGATAAATGAGATACATAATAATTAGAGGCCTCCAATGCACGGATTGAAGAGGCAGAAAGGAGAATAAGTGATTTAGAAGACACCATTCTAGAAAAACAAGAAGCTGACAAAAAAAGAGACAAACTGATCCAGGAACAGGAAAGAAGAATTTGAGAGCTCAGCGACACAGTCAAACGCAACAATATCTGTATCATAGGAATCCCAGAAGAGGAAGAGAGAGGGAAAGGTGCTGAAGGAGTCCTGGAACAAATTATAGCAGAGAACTTGCCGGACCTGGGGAAGGAAGTCAATGTGGAAATACAAGAGGCTCAGAGGACTCCTCTCAGACGTAACTTGAATCGATCTTCTGCGCGACATATCATCGTAAAATTGGCAAAATACAAGGACAAAGAGAGAATTTTGAAAGCAGCTAGGGAGAAAAGGGCCCTCACATACAAAGGGAAACCCATCAGAGTGGTGACAGACCTATCTACTGAAACGTGGCAGGCCAGAAAGGAATGGCAAGAGATCTTCAATGTGCTGAACAGTAAAAATATGCAGCCAAGAATCCTCTATCCAGCAAGCCTGTCATTCAAAATAGAAGGAGAGATAAAAAACCTTTCCAAATACACAGAAATTAAAAGAATTTGTCACCACGAAGACAGCCCTACAAGAAATCCTGAGGGGGATGCTCTGAAGGAAAGGTTGCAAGGAACAAAGATTCCAGAGACACCACCACAAACATGAACCCTACAAAAGATACAAAGACTCTAAACCCACAGATTTCAATAACACTGAATGTCAATGGGCTGAATGCTCCAATCAAAAGACATAGGGTAGCAGAATGGATTAAAAAACAAAATCCATCTATATGCTGTCTACAAGAAACTCATTTTAGACGGGAAGATGCCTTCAGATTAAAAGTAAGGGGGTGGAGAAATATATATCATGCTACAGGAAATCAAAAGAAAGCCGGAGTAGCGATACTTATATCAGACAAACTGGACTTTAAATTAAAGACAATCACAAGAGATGAAGAAGGGCACTACATAATACTTACAGGGTCCATCCATCAGGAAGAACTAACAATCATAAATGTCTACGCACCGAATATGGGAGCACCTAAATATGTAAAACAATTAATCACAAACAGAAACAAGCTTATAGATAAGAATGTGCTAATAGCAGGGGACTTTAATACTCCGCTTACAGCAATGGATAGGTCAACCAGACAGAAAATCACTAAAGAAATAATGGACTTGAAAGATACATTGAACCAGATGGACCTGATGGATATATTTAGAACTTTACATCCTGAGGCCAGGGAATTTACTTTCCTCTCAAGTGTGCATGGCACATTCTCCAAGATAGATCACATACTGGGACATAAAGCAGCCCTCAATAAATATAAAAGAATACAGATCATACCATGCACACTGTCAGATCACAATGCTTTGAAACTTGAAATCAATTACAGGAAGAAGTCTGGAAAACTTCCAAAAGCATGGAGGTTAAAGAACACCCTTCTAAAGAATGAATGGGCCAATCAGGCAATTAGAGATGAAATTAAAAAATATATGGAAACAAATGAAAATGAAAACACAGCAATTCAAAATCTATGGGATGCGGCAAAGGCAGTCCTAAGAGGAAAGTACATTGCCTCCAGGCCTATTTCAAGAGATTAGAAAAAGCGCAAGTCCAAAATCTAACAGCTCACCTAAAGGAACTAGAGGCAGAGCAACAAGAACTCCCTAAACCCAGTAGAAGAAGAGAAATAGTAAAAATTAGAGCAGAAATAAACAACATAGAGACCAAAGAAACAATTGAACAGATCAATGAAACCAAGAGTTGGTTTTTTGAAAAGGTAAACAAAATTGAAACCTCTAGCCAGACTTATCCAAAAGAAAAGAGAGAGCACCCAAATAGACAAAATTATGAATGAAAATGGACTTATTACAACCAACCCCCCAGAAATACAAGCAATTATCAGGGAATACTATGAAAAATTATATGCCAACAAATTGGACAACTTAGAAGAAATGGACACATTCCTAAACACACACTCAGTACCAAAATTCACACGGGAAGAAATAGAAAACCTGAACAGACCCATAACGAGTGAAGAAATTGAATCAGTGATCAAAAATCTCCCAGCAAATAAGAGCCCTGGACCTGATGGCTTCCCTGGGGAATTCCAGCAGACATTTAAAACAGAATTAATCCCAATTCTTCTCAAGCTATTCCAAAAAATAGAAAGCGAAGGAAAACTCCCGGACTCATTTTATGAATCCAGCATCACACTGATTCCCAAGCCAGACAGAGATCCAGCAAAAAAAGAGAACTACAGGCCAATATCCTTGATGAATACGGATGCAAAAATTCTCAACAAGATCCTTGCAAATCGAATCCAGCAGCATATCAAAGAATCATCCACCAAGATCAAGTGGGATTCATTCCTGGGTTACAGGGCTGGTTCAACATTCGCAAATCAATCAGTGTGATCCATCATATCAATAAAAGAAAAGATAAAAACCATATGATCCTGTCAATAGATGCAGAAAAAGCATTTGACAAAATACAGCATCCCTTCTTAATAAAGACTCTCGAGAAAGTTGGGATAGAAAGAACCTACTTAAACATCATCAAAGCCATCTATGAGAAGCCTTCAGCTAACATCATCCTCAACGGGAAAAAACTCAGAGCTTTCCCCCTGAGATCAGGAACACGACAGGGATGCCCACTCTCACCACTGCTGTTTAACATAGTGCTGGACGTCCTAGCATCAGCCATCAGACACCAAAAGGAAATCAAAGGCATCAGAATTGGCAAAGAGGAAGTCAAACTTTCACTCTTCGCAGATGACATGATACTTTACATAGAAAACCCGACAGACTCCACCAGAAGCCTACTAGAACTGATCCAAGAATTCAGCCAAGTTGCAGGGTACAAAATCAACGTACAGAAATCGGTTGCATTTTTATACACCAACAATGAAGCAACAGAAAGAGAAATCAAGAAACTGATCCCATTCACAATTGCACAAAATCCATAAAATACCTCGGAATAAACCTAACCAAGGATACAAGAGATCTGTATGATGAAAACTATAGAAAACTTATGAAGGAAATTGAAGAAGACACAAAGAAGTGGAAAAACATTCCATGCTCATGGATCAGAAGAATAAATATAGTTAAGATGTCATTACTACCTAAGGCACTCTACACATTCAATGCAATTCCAATCAAAATTGCACCAGCATCCTTCTCAAAACTAGAACAAACTATCCAAAAATTTGTATCCAAAAGACCCCGAATAGCCAAAGCAATCCTGAAAAATAAAACCAAAACGGGAGGGATCACCATCCCAGACTTTAGCCTCTGCTACAAAGCTGTCATCATCAAGACAGTATGGTATTGGCACAAAAACAGACACATAGACCAATGGAACAGAATTGAGAACTCAGAAGTGGACCCAAAAGTATACAGCCAACTGATCATTGACAAAGCAGGAAAGAATATCCGATGGAGAAAAGACAGCCTTTTTAACAGATGGTGTTGGGAGAACTGGACAGCAACATGCAGAAGAATGAAACTAGATCATTTTCTCACACCATGCACAAAAATCAACTCAAAATGGATAAAGGACCTGAACGTGAGACAGGAAACTATCAACACCCTAGAGGAGAAAGCAGGAAACAACCTCCTGACCTCCACCGCAGAAACTTCTTACTTGACACATCCCCAAAAGCAAGGGAATCAAGAGCAAAAGTAAACTGTTGGGACCTCCTCAAGATTAAAAGCTTCTGCACAGCCAAGGAAACAACCCAGAAAATTAATAGGCAACCAACGGAATGGGAAAAGATAGTTGCAAATGACATATCAGATAAAGGGTGATATCCAGAATCTACAAGGAACTCACCAAACTACACGCCCGAAAAACAAACAACCCAGTGAAGAAATGGGCAGAAGATATGAACAGACACTTCTCCAAAGAGGACATCCAGATGGCCAACAGACACATGAAACGATGCTCAGTATCGCTTCTCATCAGGGAAATACAAACCAAAACCACACTGAGATACCACCTCACGCCAGTCAGAGTGGTTAAAATGAGCCAATCAGAGAACTCTAGATGCTGGCGAGGATGTGGAGAAACGGGCACCCTCCTGCACTGTTGGTGGGAATGTAAACTGGTACAGCCCCTCTGGAAAACAGTGTGGAGGTTCCTCAGGAAACTAACAATAGAACTCCCTATGACCCAGCAATAGCACTGCTAGGAATTTACCCAAGGGATAGAGAAATGCTGAGGCATAGGAGCACATGTACCCCAATGTTCATAGCAGCACTCTCCACAATAGCTAAAACATGGAAGAGCCCAAGTGTCCATCAACAGATGAATGGATCAAGAAGATGTGGTTTCTCTATACCATGGAATACTACATCGCAATGAGAAACAATGAAATCTGGCCATGTGTAGCAACATGGATGGACCTTGAAGGTGTTATGCTGAGCGAAATAAGTCAGGCAGAGAAAGACAAATATCATATGTGTGCACGTATAGGAGGATTAGGAGGAGCTTACAGAGGACCAATGGAGAGAAGAAGGGCGGAAATGGTGGGGAAAGGGGGAGAGGCAAACCATGAGAGACTCTTGAATGCTGACAAAAACTGAGGACTGGTGGATGTGGGGAGGAGGAGGGGTGGGCATGGAGGAGGGCACTTGTGGGGATGAGCACTGGGTGTTATGTGGAAACTAATTTGACAATAAATATTTGTAAAAAAAAAAGAAAAAGAAAGAAAATCAACAAGGAAACAATGGCTTTGAATGACACAGTGGAGCAGATGGATTTAACAGATATTATCAGAACATTTCCTTCTAAAGCAGTGGAATATATATTCTTCTCCAGTGCATATGGAACATTCTCCAGAATAGATCACATACTGGGACACAAATCAGCCCTCAACAAGTACAAAAATATTGAGATCATAGTGTGCATATTTTCAGACCAGAACACTATGAAACTTGAAATCAACCACAAGAAAAAATTTAGAAAGGTAACAAATACTTGGAGACTAAAGAACATACTACTAAAGAATGAATGGGCTAACCAAGAAGTTAAAGAGGAAATGAAAAAGTACATTGAGGCCAATGAAAATGATAACACCACAGCCCAAATTTCTGGGACACAGCAAAGGCGGTCATAAGAGGGAAATATATAGCAAACCAGACCTTCCTAAAGAGGAAAGAAAGGTCTCAGATACACAACCTAATCTAACACCTCAAAGAGCTGGAAAAAAAATAGCAAATAAAACCAAGAACCAGAAGAAGAAAGGAAATAATAAAGATTAGAGCAGAAATCAATGTCATCAAAACCAAACCAAACAAACAAAGAAAACAGTAGAACAGATCAATGAAACCAGAAGCTGGTCCTTTGAAAGAATTGACAAAATTGATAAACCACTAGCCAGTTTGATCAGGAAGAAAAAAGAAAGGACCCAAATAAATAAAATCAAGAATGAAAGAGAAGAGATCACAACCAGTACAGCAGAAATAAAAACAATAGAAAAATACTATGAGCAATTGTATGCCAATAAAATGGGCAATCTGGAAGAAACTCCTAGAAACATATAAACTACCAAACTGAAACAAGAAGAAATAGAAAACTTGAACAGACCCATAACCAGTAATAAGTCTAACTAGTAATAAAAAATCTCCCAAAAATTAAGGGTCCAGGGCCAGATGGTTTTCCAGGGGAATTCTACCAAACATTTAAGGAAGAGTTAATACCTATGCTCTTAAAGCTATTCCAAAAAAATAGAAATGGAAGGAAAACTTCCAAACTCTTTCCATGAAGCCCAGCATTACATTGAATCCAAAACCAAAGACTCCACTAAAAAGGAGAACTATAGACCAATTTTCCTGATGAACACAGATGCAAAAATCCTCAACAAGAAATTAGCTAATCAGATCCAACAATACACTAAAAAAAATATTCAACACAACCAAGTGGGATTTATCTCTGGGATTTAGGGCTGGTTCAATATCCACAAAACAATCAATGTGATTCATCACATCAATAAAAGAAAGAACAAGAACCACATGATCCTCTCAATAGATGCAAAAGCATTTGATATAATACAGCATCCTTTCTTGATAAAAACGCTCAAGAAAGTAGGGATAGTAGGATCATACACTGAGATCATAAAAGTCATATATGAAAGGCCCAATGCTAGCATCATTCTCAATGTGAAAGCCTGAGAGCTTTACCCCTAAGGTCAGAAACAAGACAGGGATGTCCACTCTCACCACTGTTATTCAACATAGTATAGACTATAAAGTGCTTCATAGGTTGGCTTCTAGGGGAAAACGATGTAATTTCAATCATATTTCAGTCTGTTCACTGGTCCATCTATTTAATTTACTTTCCTTTACGTTTCTTTTCTTTCTTCTATCAATCACACCTTGAGATCATAAAAGCCATATATGAAAGACCCAATGCTAGTATCATCCTCAATGAGAAAGACTGAAAGCTTTCCCCCTAAGGTCGGGAACAAGACAGGGATGTCCACTTTCGCCACTGTTATTCAACATAGTATCAGAAGTCTTAGCCTCAGCAATCAGACAACACAAAGAAATAAAAGGTATCCAAATCGGCCAGGAGGAGGTCAAACTTTCACTCTTTGCAGATGACAGGATACTCTATATGGAAAACCCAAAACATTACACCAAAAAACTGCTAGAAATGATCCATGAATTCAGCAAAGTGGCAGAATATAAAACCAAAGCACAGAAATCAGCTGCATTCCTATACACCAACAATGAAGCAACAGAAAGAGAAATCAAGCAATCGATCCCATCTACAATTGCAACAAAAACCATAAAATACCTAGGAATAAATCTAATCAAAGAGGTGAAAAATCTATACACTGAATACTATAGAAAGCTTATGACAGAAATGGAAGAAGACAGGGGAAAAAATGGACGAAGACTCGATGCTCCTGGATAGGAAGAATAAATACTGGTAAAATGTCAATTCTACCCAAAGCAATCTGCATATTCAATGCAACCCCTATCAAAATCACACCAGCATTCTTCATAGAGCTAGAACAAACAATCCTAAAATCTGTATGGAAACAGCAAAGACTACGAATAGCTAAAGCAATCTTGAAAAAGAAAACCAAAGCAGGAGGCATCACAATCCTGGACTTTAAGCCACATTACAAAGCTGTAATCCTCAAGACAGTATGGTCCTGGCACAAGGACAGACACTCAGATCAATGGGACCGAATAGAGAACCCAGAAATGGACTCACAAACGTATGGCCAACTCATCTTTGACAAAGCAGGAAAGACGATCCAGCGGATTAGAGTCTCTTCAGCAGGTGGTGCTGGGAAAACTGGACAACGACATACAGAAGAATGAACCTGGACCGCTTTCTTACACCATACACGAAGATAAACTCAGAGTGGATGAAAGACCTAAATGTGAGGCAGGAAGCCATCAAAATCCTCGAGGAGAAAGCAGGCAAGAACCTCTTTGACCTTGGCCGTGGAAACTTCTTACTCAACACGTCTCCAGAGGCAAGGGAAACCAAAGCGAAAATGAACTATTGAGACCTCATCAAAATCAAAAGCTTCTGCACAGCGAAGGAAACAATCAGCAAAACTCAAAGGCAACCGACGGAATGGGAGAAGATATTTGCAAATGACATACCAGATAAAGGGTTAGTATCCAAAATCTATAAAGAACTTATCAAACTCAACACCCAGAAAACAAATAATCCAGTGAAGAAATGGGCCAGAGACATGAACAGACACATCTCCAAAGAAGACATCCAGATGGCTGACTGACACACGAAATGATGCTCAATGTCACTCATCATCAGGGAAATAAAAATCAAAACCACAATGAGATACCACCTCACACCCATCAGAGTGGCTAACATTAACATCTCAGGCAACAGCGAATGTTGCAAGGATAAGGCGAAAGAGGATCTCTTTTGCACTCTTGTTGGGAATGCAAACTGGTGCAGCCACTCTGGGAAACAGTATGGAGGTTCCTCAAAAAATTAAAAATAGAACTACCCTATGACCCAGTAATTGCACTACGAGGTATTTATCTAAGGGATACAGGTATGCTGTTTTGAAGGGATACATGCACCCCAATGTTTATAGCAGCACTATCAACAGTAGCCAAAGTATGGAAAGAGCCCAAATGTCCATTGATGGATGAAGGGATAAAGAAGATGTGGTATGTGTGTATATATATATATGTACACACACACACACACATATATATATACACACACACACATATATATATATACATATAGACACATACACACACACATACATATATACACAATGGAGTATTACTCGGCAATCAAGAAGAATGAAATCGTGCCATTTGCAACTATGTGGATGGAACTAGAGGGTATTATGCTAAGTGAAATTAGTCAGTCAGAGAAAGACAAATGTCATATGACTTCCCTTATATGAGGACTTTAAAATACAAAACAGATGAATATAAGGGAAGGGAAGCAAAACTAATATAAAAACAGGAGGGGGACAAAAACATAAGAAACTCTTAAATGTGGAGAGCAAACAGAGGGTTACTGGAGAGTTTGTGGGAGGGGGCAATGGGCTAAATGAGTAAGGGGCACTAAGGAATCTACTCCTGAAATCATTGTTGCACTGTATACTAACTAATTTGGATGTAAATTTAAAAAAGTTAAAAAATATAAAAAGGAAAATAAAAATAAATTACAAAAAGAAGTTCTTTTTTCCTGCCTTTTTATTTCAGTAAAATTCTTATTCACTTTGTAATCTACTGGTTTAGTCAATAGATATTTATTATGTGCCAGTCACAATTGCCAGAACTTAGGATATAGCAGTGAATAAAACAGGAAAAATTCCCATCTTCACAGAGCTTAGGTTTTTTTCAGGCCAGGCAGTATCCTCTCCACAATGTCTGCCTGAATTCTCTCAATTATATTTAATATATCTTTCTGTTTTATGGCATGTTGTACTATTTTAATTACACTTATGGTCTGCTTCAAGTTAGAGGTATTGCCTCAGATGTCAAATATCCTCCCTCACTAGATAAAGGGTTTTGGAATCGGTCTATGTTACTAATTTGTGTCTCAAGCAGGGGCCTGGTTCAGAGCAAGTGCCACTAGGTATTTGTTGAATGAGAGAATGACTCTGTGTATAGTCCTAAAAGGGCAAGCCACGTGGTGCAGCTCTCACTCTAGTCTCTGCCAAGGATTCAATTGGAATGGATGGGAGCCAATCTGATATGGATAGGTGACCTGGGAAATGTATAGAAATGACATTCCTAACGAGTGATTATTACTGATAAGTGATAATAATAAAGTTCATTTCTGACTGTGGGTATGATAGGAAATGAAAGTCTGGATAATTCTATTATGAACTTCAAACAGCTGTCCAGCTTAATGAATGTAAATGGCTCTTTGATGAGGAAATGGAAAATATCAATGAAAATGGTGACTGCAATTATAAAAATATTTTCTTTGGTTAAAATTTAAATGACTCAAAAAATGGGTCATATATGCACTTAAATACTTTATAAATTATTGTAACTTCGGGGCAAAGACCTCTAATTTTCCTAAAAACAAAGAAGAATTACTGTAAAGATAAAAAAAACATTTGTTTCTGTTTGATTTCAAATGCTTGCTGTTTTATTGCTACATAGTCAACAGAGGGAGCCCATGTTACAAAACCTAACAAAATTTCCTTATTGAATTTTGTACATTGGTAGAAAGCCAACAGAAGAAATACAAAGAAATAGAAGTAGAATGGAAAAGTTAAGGTATTGGACAAGTTTGGTTTTAAACAGTACTAGGAATCTGGAGTCCCTCTTATGAAACTGAGTCTGGGGGATTTCAAAATAGCATACACATAGTGGATATTTTTTAATGTACTTTACAGACTGCCAGAATGATCCTTTATTGTTAAAGTATACAGTTATATCACTCTCCCGCATAAAACCCTCCAGTGGCAACTTCATCACTTATATGACAAATCCAACCTGATGGGTTTGTATTGAAGGAGATAATCAATAGCACAGTGAATGGTCAGTAAATTCTTAATTTTATTTTTCACTATCATGTCTTTTATTGCAGTGATCCTTCAGACTAGAATGCTTTCCAAACTACACCATTCCTACTACTCTCATCTGGCTAACTACTTTCTTGTACTAGAGGCTTCAGGATCCCAGAAGTCTTGCCGTTCTCTGTCTGGGTTCTCTTCTGGTATTCATCACACAATATTGTAGTGATATGTTCACTAAGGTGTCTCTCCAAGTTGACAGCAGAGGCCAGATCCCATAAATTGTTCTGTCTCTAATGCCTAGTAATCAGGTGACCGACCATCCAGCTTGGCCTGGGACTGTTCCAGTGTTAGCAAAAAAAAGTTCCATGTCTCTGGAACCCCACGGTTCCAGGCAAACCAGTTTGTCACCTTCTCACAGATCTTCTGATCTGTGATCAATAAAATTGTTTACCTAGGCAAATGATCTTTGGGGACTCACTGTTGCTTCATGGTTTTAAATTTCTCCAACTATTAACTAAAATGTCTAAACAAAATAATATCTAAGGTCCTTTTAAAGTTGATATTTTAGAGTTGGATGTCACAGTTATGTCCTGTTTTATCTTATCTCTATTAAAGGAATTTTAAATAAGTACTCCCTGCTTGTTTTTAATTTTTTTTTATGTTTAATTTTTATTTGAGAGAGAGAGACACAGCATGAGAGTGGGGGAAGGGGCAGAGAGAGAGAGAGGGAGAGAATCTTAATCAGGCTTCACACTCAGTGCAGAGCCTATCAGAGAGCTTGATCCCATGCCCCTGGGATTATGACCTGAGCCAATATCAAAACTCCAATGGCGACCTGACTGAGCCACCTACCCTAATGGTTTCAATTTAAAAGATTTTTAAATTGAAGTGTAGTTAATACACAATGTTACATTAGTTTCAGTTGAGCAACTTAGTGGTTTGACAACTCTATTTGTTATACTATGTTATCCACAAATGTAGCTACCTTCTGTCACCATACAATGCATTACAATACCAGTGACTATATTCCAGACACTGGACCTTTCACTCCTGTGACTTACTCATTCTAAAACTAGAAGCCTATACTTCCCACTCCCCTTCACCCCTTAAAAATTTTTAAAAATTACTACTGAAAATACTCATGATAAATCAAATGAAGAATAAAATATAAATCTTATATGTATGGTATAATTCAATTTTGTAAAATATGTATACTTTTACGTCTTATTGAAGAAAAGGGAATGGAATTATGAATACATTTTTTTATCAATAAATTCTCCCACTTTCTGAATTTCCAGAATTTTCTACAATGATTATGTGATTTTATAATAAGTAAACAATACCTATGGAACACCAATGTTTATGCTGATGTGGCAGTGGGTATACTTTAAATAATTATTTTTCAGGATATTGTTACCTTTGCATGAAGTTGTTAACAAAAGCTAGTTAACTGATTACATGTTTCCTTTAACAGAACTTTTCAACATTAATGTAGGTCTGGGTTGGACCTGTGATTCTGCATTTCTAACAAACTTCCAGATGATGCCAGTGCTTCTGGTCTGTGAACTACATTTTGGGTAGTGGGCTTTAGTGTACATGAATTCTAATACATGTTTGACTACCAGTTACAATTTTATTTAAAAAATAGGGCGCCTGGGCGACTTAGTCGGTTAAGCGTCCGACTTTCGCTTAGGTCATGATCTCGCGGTTCGTGGGTTCGAGCCCCGCGTCGGGCTCTGTGCTGACTGCCAGCTCGGAGCCTGGAGCCTGTTTCAGTCTGTGACTCTCTCTCTGACCCTCCCCTGTTCACGCTGTCTGTCTCTCTCTCTCCTAGAAATAAATAAAACATTAAAAAAAAAAAGTAAAAAATATTGTGCCTTTGTTAGTGTTTCCCAAAATGACACATTAGGGAAATATAGGAAACTTCTCATAATTCACCTTTCTGAGTGCTGAGGGGAATCGATACCTTGGGAAAATTGTAGACTCTTAAAAATGTAGTGGTTGGGAGTTCCTGCCTTACAGTTAGTTGTCTTTTGTAAACAAGAAGTCAAATGCAACAATATATGTTAGACCAACCAAAATACCAGTACCCTATGTTGACATAGGCTACATTACTCAAAATAAATTAAGTGCTTTCTTCTCTATGCCCCTCATAGAGCTCCTAGTACAGTTGTGTTACATAAATAGTGTTTGAACAAAGGAATGAGTTTAATTACATAATAATAGCTAGCATTTGAATACTTTCTGAAGGTTTAAAGCTTTGGTTCTCAAATTTCAGTGTGTGTAGGACATTCATCTGGGAAAGTAGCTGAAGTGTAGATTCTTGGGCTCTGCCCTAAGAAATTCTGATTCTGGGCAATGGAGGTCAAGAATCTGTGTATTTTAACAGATTTTAACAGGATCAGATGATTATAATATAGGTATCTCTGGACTATATGTTGAGCAACACTAGTTTTAAACATAAAAAAAAATTACCATCACCCACATGTAAGAAATACATTTTACAGTATGATCCAGTTCACATACACATTTATATACATACATGTCTGAAACAAAATTTCATAAAATAATACTAACCCTTAGTATGTGTCCCACCTATCTGTCATATCATAGCCTGATATTTTCTATTTTATTCAGTTTCATTAAAAAAACATGGCCCACAATCAACCATATTGATTTCACATCATTTATCTCGTGTAATCTTCCCATCAGTGCTGCAAGGTAAGCACTCTTAACTGAACCTTTCTTGCTTGGAAACAACCTTGAGGAAGATGTTGCACACTGAATAAATGGCAGAGGTGAAATTCAAACTCAGAATGCCTGGCCATATATGGCTCTGACCTGCTCTTACCCTCATATAAACATCCTGAAAAAGCCCAGCAACACCCCAGTTTTGGAGTACATTCAGACAGCTTCTGGTTTTCCCAGTTGAATTCTATCAATTCTGAATACCAATTTGAAATTTCTAAGAAAAAAGAATTTGACTCGCCTTGGACCAAGTGTGAACTTTGATCCATTCTGTTGTAGTTAAAAGGATGCTGAGGGTGGGTCACCTAGGTCACTGTACTAGGTGACGGTTATGGACACCTAACCCCTATAGCAAGGGTTGAAGCTGGGGGGATGGTGATTTCAAAGAAAGGACAAAGGTCTCAGCAGTCATGTAGAAATACATGTACTATATCTGCATTTCTTCTCATTTGATCAGGGGGATTTTTCACCTCCCTTCCCAGGTAAGTCCTCTCTGCAGCATTATAACAGGAGAAACTAGAATAGTACAATCCAAGTCATCTTTATCTCCCAACCCCTGCCAAACTCCTGCCCTCCTCACCTTCCCAAATGCATAGGAGGGATAGTCCTGGAAGTTCTCACCTGAGGCAAAGGAGAATGACAAAATGAAAAGGGCACCTCCTTCAGTCTTTGTGACTGAGGACAATGACTGACCTTCTGGAGATTCAACAGAGCTGATTCTTCTCTGGGTTTGAGCTTGTGCCTTTCTTCTCTGGGTCCCAGCAGCAGGTTTTTGCATAAGATTCTGAAAACCTGACATTGTGCTGTCAGCCAGCTCAGAGCCTGGAGCCTATTTTAGATTCTGTTTCTCCCTCTCTCTCTGACCCTCCCCTGCTCACACGGTCTCTCTCTCAGAAATAAATAAAACATTTAAAAAATTTTAAAAAAGAAAATTAATGTGGCAGTTCTCTAACACATGTTTCTTTCTTTTATTAATGTAGACACATACCTCAAGTTTCAATTATGCCAAAAAACATAAGACTAAATAAATAAAAAGGTTAAAAAAGCATATGGAACTTTTATTTTATTTTTTTTATTTCTAGGAGAGAGAGAGAGACAGCGTGAGCAGGGGAGGGTCAGAGAGAGAGGGAGTCACAGACTGAAACAGGCTCCAGGCTCTGAGCTGGCAGTCAGCACAGAGCCTGACACGGGGCTCGAACCCACGAACCGCGAGATCATGACCTAAGCGAAAGTCAGAGGCTTAACCGATTAAGCCACCCAGGCACCCCGCATATGGAACTTTTAAATAGCTAAGTCCTTTTTGGACAAATCAAAGAGTGCTTTCATCTACATCTTTTGTTTCCTTCCCACCCCTGAGGAAGATTGACAGTTTCTTTGATTAAAAGAACAGTTTGAAGTGTTTTTTAAAGCATATTTTTAAGATTTTGTTTTCTGATTTTCAACATTCTTAAAAGTTTTAAAGTCTTCCTCGCTTTAATATGGCAGAGTAAAGATCAATTTTTGACCTATCTTATAAATAGAATTTAATGACGTTTAATCAAATTAAATTCTAAAATTTATAAAAATCTAAATAATTCCTAAACCCAAACTCAGCAAGTATTTTCCTTTTCTTTCTATTCCCTTCAAATCTTTATGTGCTGTGTTTGTATAAGGATAATCCTAAGGAATATAAAATGTGTTGTATGTTTTCCCCTTGATAGCAACTGCAACAAAATAGTGCTTTCTTTTGAGAAGTATATTTGTTTCTGCGCAATCATTATAAATATTATTTCTACATCTCTTAGGTATTGCAATCACGTCTCATATTCTTTCATCTGGAAGCATTTTGATGTACATTGTTAAATAAGTATTAAATAAGTATTATTTTAACAAACATTCATTTGTTCATTATTATTCATATTTACTGGAGTGAAGACATCATCTACATCCCATCAGAGTTATGCCAAAAGTTAAACCAATGAGCATCTAAAAAATAATACACATTTCCAGTTCCAAATGATAAGCACTTTAAATAATACTATTATTGCTTTAATAAATGAATACCGCAATTTCCCTTTAAAAAGTAATGCCTCAGGAAATAAGTATTTCACTAAAAAGATATTAGTAAATTAAATGAAAACTTGTAAAGATAAATGAAATTATAAAGATTCAATTGAATTCTATCTTAATGGTGGATGGGGAGAGGGGATAATTGTATTTAAAAGTAGCTCTAAGCCAAAAATTGAATGTACTTAAAATTACCCTTTAAAATACTAAATTAGAGGGGTGCCTGGGTAGCTCAGTCAGTTAAGCATCCGACTTTGGCTCAGGTCATAATCTCGCAGTTCATGAGTTCGAGCCCCACATCAAGCTCACTGCTGTCAGCACAGAGCCCACTTCAGATATTCTGTTTTCCTCTCTTTCTGATGCTGCCCCATTTCATGGTCTCTCTCTCAAAAATAAATAAATATTTAAAATCCTAAATCAGAGAGGAAGGAGGCCATGATGTCTGAGTATGAAGACCCTAAACTCACCTTGTCCTGTGGATACAACTAGATAGCACTCACATCAGTGTAAATACCCAGAAAATAACCTGAAGTCTGGCAGAACAAACTCTGCAACTAAAGAGAGTGAAGAGGCCACATCAAAGAGGGTAGGAAGGGCAGAAACTCAGTCCGGATTGAAATAGAAGTGAACCAAAATGGACCCACAGGTGTGAGGGAGCTGTGAACATGGGGAAGGAAGAGAAACATTATCACACTGAGAAAAGAGGAAGACAGATCCCCAGAGCATTTGGCTTTGAAAGCTAGAAGGGTCTCATTCCATGAGTTCTTACAACCAGGGTTATGTAAAGCTTGGAATTCTAAAAATCAGAGGGCTTGGCCCTAGGAGAACCGAGAGAGTGATGGGAAGCTGAGTCTCTGCCCTCAAAGAGAGCATGACATATATAAAGAGAGAGCAAGAGACCCTTGGAGATACAACATAGAAGCAGATACAACATGTGGTGCACATGGAAGGGAAAGTTATTTACATATCTCAGAACTCAGCTGGAGGAGCAGGGTTCCCGGAGGGATTTCCCCAGGAACAGGAACCACATCCCTTCTCCGGTCCCCAGCATAAACACACAGTCACCTGCAGGGACCAGCAAAATGCCAACATTTATTACCTAACCTGCTTACAACAAACTCCCCCCTGCCCCTCCATGTTACGGTGGACTGCCCTTCCCAGTCATATTTGCTTCAATCCAGGTGCTGCAGGTCATCTTCTCAAGAAGACTGTAACAAACCTTGCTAAGGCTGCAGTCCTCAGTTCTGTGGGTCCTGTGGAAGACTAAGGCCCACCTTGTTAAAATTGTGTGCCCTGCCCATGCAGTACTGGTCTCAAGGGCCACAGAAAGTCTCATTTCAAAAGCAGACCTGAGTGCACCTTGTTAAAATCGCACACTCCTAACCCTGCCCACAACAGGCAAAGAGAGTCTCTGCAGACGAATGGCCTGAAGGAAAAAGTGGCCAGGACTCAACAGCAGGGCAATATACATAGGAGACACCCTGAAGAGCCAGGTTCTGGTGAATGGGGGGACACTGCACTGCAGGGTGCTATAGGACCTCTTCTTTATAAGGCCATTACTTTCAATTGCAGGAGATGTACCTGACTTTTCTAACAACACAGAAATAGACATGAGAGTTAGTAAAATGAAGAGACAGAGGAATATGTCCCAGATGAAAGAAGAGAACCAAACCACAGCAAAAGAACTAAGTGAGATAAACATAAGTAATATGCCTGATAGAGAATTTAAAGTAATGATCATAAAGATATTCACTGGACTTGAGAAAAGATGGAGAACTTTAGTTAGATCCTTAACAAAGAGACAGAAAACATAGAAAAGAATCAATCACAGATGAAGAACAGAGTAAATGAAATTAAAAATACACTAGATGGAATAAGTAACAAGCTAGAAGAATGAATTAGTGACCTGGAAGACAGAGTAATGGAAAATAATCAAGCTGAGTATCTGAGAGGGAAAAAAAAATATGCAAAATAACAATAGACCTAGGGAACTCTGCCAGTCCATCAAGCATAATAACATTCATATTACAGGAGTCTCAGAAGCAGAGAAGAGAGAAAAAGGAGCAGAAAATTTATTTGCAGAAATCATAGCTGAAAACTTCTCTAATCTCAGGAGGGAAACAGAACCGATCCAGGAGGCACAGAGAGCCCCCAGCATAATCAATCAGAGGAGGTCCAGACCAAGATATATAGTATTAAAATGGCAAGAAGTGATAAAGAGAATCTGAAAAGCAGCAAGAGAAAAGAAGACAGTTACATACAAGAGAAACCCATATGGCTATCAGCAGATTTTTCAGCAACAACTTTGCAGGCCACAAGGGAGTGGCATGATATATTCAAAGTGTTGAAAGGAAAAAGTCTGCAGCCAAGAGTACTATATCCAACAAGGTGATCATTCATAATAGAAGGAAAAATAGTTTCTCAGATAAAAGCTAAAGAAGTTCTTGACCACTAAGCCAGCCCTACAAGAAATATTAAAGGGGACTCTTTGAGTGGAGAGGAAAGACCATAAGTAAGAGTAAACAAAGGAGGAAGCACAAAGTGGTAAAAATAAATGTATCTGTAAAAATCAATAAAGGGACTCACAAAAGTAAAGGATATAATGTAAAATGCCATATACCTAAAATGTGGGTATGAGAGGAGAGGAGTAAAGAATGGGATCAAACCTAAGCAACTATCAATACAGACTGCCATATGCAGAAGAGGTTATATACAAACCTGTTGGTAAGCACAAGTTAAAAACCAATAATAGATATGCAAAAAGTAAAGAAAAAGGAATTTAAATGTATTACTAAAGAAAGCCAGCAAATTGTGAAAGCCAGAGAAGAAAGAATCATCAAAGAACTACAAAAACAACCACAAAACAAGTAACAAAATGACAATAAAATGCTTATCAATAATTACTTTGACTATAAATTGACTAAGTGCTCCAATCTAATGACATAAGTAAAAGAGTAGATTAAAAAAACCCTACAAGACTCATCTATAGACTGCCTGCAAAAGATTCATTTCAGACCTAAAGACACATGCAGACTGAAATTGAGGGGATGAAGAAACATTTATCATCCAAATGGATGTCAAAAGAAAGTAAGGGTAGTAATACTTATATTGGACAAAATAGACTTTAAAACGAAGACTGTAACAGGAGACAAAGAAGGACTCTATATAATAATAAAGGGGACAATCAAACAAAAAGATATAACAATTGTAAATATTTATGCACCCAATATGAAAACACCGAAATACATAAAAAAGTTAATAACAAACATAAAGAAAGTAATCAATAGTAATGCAATAATAGTAGAAGCCTTTAACACTCCACTTACATCAATGAAGAGGTCATCCCAACAGAAAATCAATAAGGAAACAGTGACTTTGACACACTAAATCAGATAGATTTAACAGTTATATTCAGAACATTTCATCTAAAGCAGACTATACACTCTTTCAAGTATATTTATGGAACATTTTCCAGAATAGATCACATATTAAGACACAAAACAAGTCTCAACAAATTAAAAAAGATTGAAGCCATACCATGCATCTCTTCTGACTCCAGTGCTATCAAACTAGAAATCAACCACAAGGAAAAAAAATAGGGAAAAAGCACAAATACGTGCAGATTAAATAACATGTTACTAAACAATGAATGTGTCAACCAAGAAAAAGAAGAAGAAATCAAAAATTACATAAAGAAAAATGAAAATGAAAACACAACAATACAAAATCTCTGGGACACAGCAAAAGCAGTTCTAAGAGGGAAGTTTAGAGAAGTACAGATCTACCTCAAGAAGCAAGAAAAATCTCAAATAAATAATTTAACTTTACACCTTAAGGAGTGAGAAAAAGAACAACAAACAAATAAACAAAAACCAGCAGAAGGAAGGAAATAATACAAATTAGAACAGAAATAAATGTATAGAGGGGCGCCTGGGTGGCTTAGTCGGTTAAGCGTCCGACTTTCGCTTGGGTCATGATCTCGCGGTTCGTGGGTTCGAGCCCCGCGTCGGGCTCTGTGCTGACTGCCAGCTCAGAGCCTGGAGCCTGTTTCAGAGTCTGTGACTCCCTCTCTCTCTGACCCTCCCCTGCTCATGCTGTCTCTCTCTCTCTCTCCTAGAAATAAATAAAAACATTAAAAAAAAAAAAGAAATAAATGTATAGAAACTAAAAAAACAATAGAACCTATCAATGAAACCAGTTTATTCTTTGAAAAGATTGACAAAATTGATAGACCTTTAACCAGACACATTATGAAAGAGAGAGAGAAAGATAGAGAATGAGAGGACTGAAATAAAATCAGAGATGAAAGAAGAGAAATAACTGACACCACACAAATATAAAACATTATGACAGAATGTTATGTAAAATTTTATGCCATAAAAATTGGACAACTTAGAAGAATGGATAAATTCTTAGAAACATATAGCCCCCAAAATGGAATCAGAAAGAAATAGAAAATTTGAACAGACCAGTTAGCAGTAAAATTTAATCAGTAATCCAAAAATGCCCAAGAAACAAAACTCCAGAACCAGATGGCTTCACAGGTGATTTCTACCAAACATTTAAAGAACAGTTAATACCTATTCTTCTCAAACTATTCCCCCCACCTACCAAAAAAAGGGAATCTTCCAAATTCATTCTATGAGGCCAGCATTATCCTGAAACCAAAACTAAATAAAGATACTACAAAAAAAAAGAGAGCTATAAACCAATATCTCTGATGAACATAGATGCAAAAATCCTCAACAAAATATTAGCAAACCAAATCCAACAACACCTTTAAAAAAATCACTGTATGTTAACTACACTGGAATTAAAATTTAAAAAGTGCTAAATTAAGTACTGTATACATGGATTTTCTTCAGTATACAATTCTGTAGTGTACCAATGTATAACTACATCAAATACGAAGAATGTAATTTCAAGAGTACTTGGAAATTAAATCATTTAAGTACTTCACTCCTTGGAACACTGCTAATTAGTGTAGATTCCAACTTGTTCTTCCTATAACTGGATTTTATCAATTCCTTCAGCTTCCTTTTATGGCTGTTATCACGAACCATGTGCATGACCAATTAAAGTATCATTTAACTTCTTTTTCAATGATCGGAAAAGTCTTAAAATCATTCACTCATTCTTTGGTCAAGTTAGCTAACCTCTCTGTGCCTTAGTTTCCTCATCAGTAAAATAAGATAATAATAGATCCCATGTTATGGGATTGTTAGAAAGATTAAATGAGTTAACATATGTAAGTGCTTAAAACAGTGCTTTGCACATAATAAACTGTTAGTTTTTGTTAGTATTGTTGTATGAAAAATTGCCATATGTTAACACTCCAGTATTTTGTTTAATGTTTATTTATTTTTGAGAGAGACAGAGAGGGAGATTGAGAGAGAGAGAGAGAGAGAGAGAGAGAGAGATAATGAGTGGGGGAGGGGCAGAGAGAAAGGGGGGCAGAGGATCCAAAGAGGGCTCCACATGGACAGCAGTGAGCCCGATCCGGGGCTTGAACTCATGAACTGCGAGATCATGACCTGAGCAGAAGTCAGAAGCTCAACTGACTGAGCCACCCAGGTGCCTCAAAGACTCTCATATTGTTTGCATCATTATGTTTATTCCCTTTGCTTAAATTTCTCTTTCTCTTTTATTTTTATTTTTAATTGTGATAAAACTCCTAACACGAAATTTGTTACCTTAATCATTTCTAAGTGCACAGTTCAGTAGTATTAAGTATGTTTACATTGTGATGCCAACAGATCTGCAAAACTTTTTCATCTTGCAAAACCAAACTCGCTACCCTATCTCCTCCTACTCCCCATCTAGCCCCGGCAATCACCATTCTTCTTTCTGTCTCTATAACCTTAACTACTGTAGGTATTTCATATAAGTAGTATATAATACAATTCATACAGTATTTATCATTTTCTGACTGTCTTATTTTATTTAGTATACTGTCCTCATAATGTTGTAACATATAAAAGAATTTCTTTCCTTTGTAAGGCTGAATAATATCCCATTGTATGTACAAACCACATTTTGTTTATCCAGTCATCCCTTGATGGACATTTGAGTTGCTTCCATCTTTTGGCTGTTGTAAATAAAGCTCCTGTGAACACAGAATATTTCTTTGAGATTCAACTTCCGATTCTTTTGTATATATTCCCATATGCTGGATCATATGGTAATTCTATTTTCAATTGTTTGAGGAACCCCTATATTGTTTTCCAATCATTTTACACTCTTTCAGTGGACAAGTGTTCCAACTTCCCCACAACCTCACCAACATGTTATTTCATATACAACCAACATGTTATATAACCAATATGTTATTTTCTGTGTATATTTTTTTTTTTTTTCTTTTGAAGGATTTTCTGTGTATATTTTTATAGTAGCCATGCTCATGGGTGTGAGGTGATATCTCATTGTATTTTGATTTACATTTCTCTAATGATTAGTGATATTGAGTATCTTTTCATGCTTATTGGCCATTCATATACCATTTAGAAATGTTCATTCAAGTTCCTTTGTTTGTGTTTTAATTGGGTTATTTTTTCATTGTTGTTGAGTTGTAGAAGTTCTTTACATAGTCTTGATATTAATGTTTTGTCAGATATGAGACTTGAAATTATTTATTCTCATTCTGTATGTAGATTTTCCCACTCTGTTGATTGTGTCCTTTAATGCACAAGAAAATTTAAGTTTTATGTAGTACCATTTGCCTATTTTTACTTTTGTTGTGCATGCTTTTGGTGTCATATCCAAAAAAAACTATTGCTTAACCCAATGTTATGAAGGTTTCTCCCAATGTTTTCTTCCAGGAATTTTATAGTTTTATGTGTTACATTTAGGTCTCCATTAATTTTCAGCTAACTTTTATATATGGTGTACAGGCAGGATCCAACTTTAATTTTTCATTTTTTTTGCATGTAAATATCCAGCTTTCCCAGCAACGTTTGTCAGACTCCCCTTTCCCCAGGTAGTGGCCTAGACACCTTGTTGAAGATCATTTGTATGACTTATAATCTTAAATGAATATATTATAAAACTGTGATTGAAAATTAATGTACTAAAGGACTATTTAAAAATTAGAGAAAGAAAAGAGTAACCCTAAAGAAAGTAGAAAGAATAAAATAACAAAGAAATGGGAAACAAACATCTGTGAGAATCATCAAACTGAAAGCTGATTTTATGGGAAAAAAAGTAATAAAATAAAAGCTGGCAAAATTGCTTGGGTGTGGAGGAAACAAAATCACAAATAAATAATAAAAATAAAAAAGGAAAGGTAACCATGTGTATTGCAAAGATGAAAATATTTCTAGTGAGTGACTACAAATAACTTTGTGCCAGTAAATACCAAAGCTTACTGAAAATGAGAAGTTTCTTAGAAAAGTATAAATCCTCAGAATTAACTCAAGAAGAAATTGGAAACCTGGATAGTATTATAATCATTAAAGACATTGAATCAGGCCCCTAGGTGGCTCAGTCCGTTAAGGGTCCAACTTCTGCTCAGGTCATGATTTCTGTTTGTGGGTCATAGGCTCACATCAAGCTCTGTGCTGACTCCTATGAGTCTGGAGCCTGCTTCAGATTCTAAGTCTTCCTCTCTCTCTCTCTCTGCCCCTCCCCTGTTCAGGCTCTGTCTCTCTCTCTCTCAAAAATAAATAAAAACATTTTTTAAAAATTAAGAAAATAAGAAACTGAATCAATAGTTTAAAGAAATCTAGTCACTAAAACATATCAGATGAATTTTTTAAGACCTTCTGTAGAAACAGATAACCCTGATGTTCTTGAGGTTAGATATAGGACTCCTTAACCAATTTTATAAGGGTAATAAATTCTGGTTATTTATAATTTTTTTAATGTTAATTTGGTTTAGAGCGAGAAAGAGAGAAATTGAAAGAGTATGTGTGTGTGTGTGTGTGTGTGTGTGTGTGCGCGCGCGTGCGCGCGGGCGAGCATAGTGGGGGAAGGGCAGAGAGAGAGGGAGACACAGAATCTGAAGCAGGCCCCAGACTCTGAGCCATCAGCCAAGATCCCAACACGGAGCTCGAACTCATGAACCATGAGATCATGACCTGAGCTGAAGTCGGGCGCTTAACAAACTGAGCCACTCAGGTACTCCTTGGTTATTTATATCCAGAAGGTTAAAGTAATTGAAAAAAAGTATTGAAAAACTGAGAGTAGGTGTTTTAAAACTCATAACATTAAGTTTAAATATTTTATTTATATCCAGACCAGAATTTAGTATAATTCTACTTTTCTGGGTTTAATGGATGCAAGCTCATCAATATTTTCAAAATCTACTTATAAAAAATTAACCATTACAAGTTCTTAAAAACATGTATATAAAGATGCATATTTTTCTTCTCACCTCAGGCTTTGCCATGGTTTGGTGTGGCACTGCAAAGGCCTAACTCTAGAGCTTACATAATTGGGCTATAGCTTTGGCCACATGAATACTTTTCACAAATTCAGCATGTTTTCCATCCCTTCTATTCACTTCAGATTATTCTACATTATTCAGTTTTAATAATACGGATGTATTATTATATCAGATGTAAATAATATAGTTTCTTCTTTGTAACTATCTTGTATGTAGAACAGAATCATAAAGTCAGCAGAATATGTTACAGATTACTTAATTTGCTAGCTTGTGCTCACATCAGCCTATTAACTTACATTAAAAATTTGTCTAGGGATGTGGAAACTAATTTGACAATAAACTATTTGTAAAAAAAAAAAAAAAAAAAAATTTGTCTAGGGGTGCTTGGCTGGCTCAGTCAATAGATCATGTGACTCTTGATCTTGGGGTCGTGAATGGGTGTAGAGATTACTTTTAAAAATTCTCAGCCCAAATGATTTGTCTCAGCCCAAATGCCCATTAACTGATGACTGGATAACCAAAATGTGATATAAATACACAATGGAATACTAACCAGCAAAAAAAGGAATGAAGTCCTGTTATACACTCTAATATGGATGAACCTTGTGGACATTAACCTAAGTGGAAAAAGCTAATCATAGAAGATCACATATTACATGATTCCATTTACGTTAAATGTACAGAGTAGGCAAAATTAGAGAGACTTAAAATATATTACTGTGTGCCTAGGTTCAGTGATGGTGGGGGGAGAAATGGGAGTGATTACTAACAAGTTTGGGATTTCTTCATAGGCTGATGAAAATATTCTAAAATAGTTTGTAGTTATGGTTGGAGAACTGAGTTATACACTTTAAATGGGTGATTTGTATGATATGTGAATTAACCACCAAGAAAGGTACTGTACATAAAACAAAAACAACCTGTCCACCATCACCCTTATTTTGCTTTAAAGCACACACAAACACAGATGCAATATCCATGAATCTAATCCTACTTGTTCAGGTCATGATTCACTGTCTCTTGGGAACTTCCCTGGCCTCCAGGCTGAATTAGGGATTACACAACAATCCAATATCCTCTGCTGTCTGGTATCACAGTACACTTCACACACTGCATTTGTACTACTGCACACATGTCTCCTTGTGGAAGGAGGAGTCAGACATGGTGTTGCCTTGGAAGAGCACAACTATAAGCATAGCACTAAAGGGGAAAATCAAAGCTAGAGGGTGTTTGGAGAACATGGAGAGAAAAGCAGGCAATTCTAACTTTGTGGGTTGGGATGGGACTGATGTGTAATGAGAAAGGCATCCTTGAGAGGCTTAGGGGTCAGTTGTATCTTGAAAGATGAATCAGACTTGTATAGGTAGACATTGAAGCAAGGTTAGGAACATCATACTGGGAACTATGGAAGTGACTCAGGACTAGGAGCCAGAAACCTCAGTTCTGCTCTGTGTAACACTGGGAATGTTACTGCTCCTTTTCCAGAAATTAAAGGGAGATGTTTGCTTGAATGGTTATCTGATATTCTTGCTATTATGCTAAGCTTCTATAGTCTTGTGTTCCCCTATATTGTTTTGTTACTTCAGCAAATATTTGTTGACCACCCATTAGGTAGCATTGAGAATACAGTGAGGGTACAAAATAAGGCATTTTGGGGGCATCTGGGTGGCTCAGTCAGTTGAGTGTCCAACTTCAGCTCAGGTCATGATCTTGTGGTTCATGAGTTCAAGCCCCACATCAGGCTCTGTGCTGACAGCTCAGAGCCTGGAGCCTGCTTCAGATTCTGTGTCTCCCTCTCTCTCTGCTCCTCCCCTGCTCACACTCTATCTTTCTCTCTCAAAAATTAAAAATAGGGGCGCCTGGGTGGCTCAGTTGGTTAAGCGTCCGAATTTGGCTCAGGTCATGATCTCACGGTTTGTGGGTTCGAGCCCCGCATTGGGCTCTGTGCTGACGGCTAGCTCAGAGCCTGGAGCCTGCTTCGGATTCTGTATCTCCCTCTCTCTCTGACCCTCCCCTGCTCACACTGCCTCTCTCTAAGAAATTAATACAACTTAAAAAAAATTAAAAAATAAACATTAAAATTTTTTTTAAAAACCAAAATAAGGCATTTTTACACAGGTGGGGTGAGTGTCATTGTGGTCAGGTGCAAGCTGCTATGACAGTAATAGTGAGTAACAAAGAGATGTATCCAACTGAGAACTGAATTTCTTTCTGAGACTGTGGTATTTGAACTGAGATTTGAAGGATGAGGAGAGTAGGTGTGTCCCAACCCAGGTAGGGGGATAGCACACAGAAAAGGCCAGAATCAGAAAGCATGAGGCTCAGGTGAGGGGCTGAAAGGAGCCAAGTGACATAGCAGTAGAAGTAGGAATGGCTGGAATGGGAGTGGTAACAGGGATCAGATCACGGAAAGCCTTGCAAATCACAGAAAGGACTTTGATCTTTAGCTTAAAGTAATGAAATGTGAGAGATGTTTGGTTAGCTCAGTCAGTTGAGCATCCGATTTTTTATTTCATCTCATGTTATTATCTCATGGTTGTAAGATTGAGCCCCACATGCTCATTGCACTGGGCATGGAGCCTGCTTAAGATTCTCTCTCCCTCTCTGCCCCTTTCCTCCACTCATGTGCATGTGCTCTCTCTTTCTCATTTTCTTTAAAATAAATTTTTTTTAAAAGACTAGAAAACTTGAAAAAAAAAGAGTAATGAGATGTGGAAACAACCTAAATGTCCACTGATACATGAATGGATGAAGAAGATGTGTATATAGATACAATGGAATATATTACTCAGTCATATAAAAGAATAAAACCTTGGGGTACCTGGCTGACTCAGCCACTGAAGCATCTGACATTTGAACTCAGGGTCATGAATTCAACCCCTCATAGTGAATGTAGAGATTGCTTTTAAAAAAAAATAAAAAGAATGAAATCTTGCCATTTGCAACAACATGAATGGACTTAGTGGGGATATTACTAAGTGAGGTATGTCAGACAGAGAAAGAGAAATACCATATGATTTCATGCATATGTGAACAAACTTCCAGTTATAAAATAAATAACAGAGATGACAAGTACAGCATAAGGAATATCGTTAATAATGTGTGATAACTTTGTATAGTGACAGATGATAACTATACTGATTGTGGTGAGCATTTTGCAATGTACATAATTGTTGAATCACTATGTTGTATGCCTTAAACTGACAATATTGTATGTCGACTATATTTCAGTTAAAATTTTTAAAATGTAAAAAAAGTAATAAGCAAAAAGAGTATATTCATTAAATGGAATATTATTCAGCCATAAAAAGGAATAAAGTACCAACTCACGGAATAGTATGGATGAATCTTGAAATGTTTAAAAATCTTGAAAACATTATGCTAAGTGAATGACCACATATCTTAATAAACGTCTAGCATAAGCAAATCCATAGAGAATCCATGAAATACTCTAAGTTTGAAGTGGGGTGGTTAAAAGGCCCAAAAAAGGAAAAGGAAAAAAAAATCCAACTCTTTTATATTGGTGTTAGTGAAGAAGACGCCTGTGACATGGTGTTTGTAGTTGAAGTGTGTACAAGAAGTTGTTGGTGAGCAGGCTTTCCCTTTTGAAAGCATATTGTTCTCGGCACAATCGTACCTCAGCCCTGAATGGTGATAAGAGGCGTTTCTTAACAGCCTTCCGGATGGTCACATACTATCAAGGTTACTCCTTTTCACTACCCAGGAAAGAGTATAACCTACTTTTATTTTATTTATTTATTTATTTATTTATTTATTTATTTTTAAACTTTTTTTTTTTAATGTTTTACTTATTTCTAGGAGAGAGAGAGAGAGACAGCATGAACAGGGGAGGGTCAGAG
>JAESUZ010003745.1:0-21449 GCA_017311185.1 Proteles cristata cristata
ACCATGTTCAATTGTATTTTAGAAGCCCATCTATAGCTCTCTGGTATTCTCATGTCCAATACAATTCCCACCACATAAAAATAAGGAAAATCCCCAACTTCATTCAATTTGAAGTTCAAAATTTTTTTAAATCTTCAAGTTACCAAAACTTAAAATAAAATAATAACGCCAAACTAGGCAAAGTGCAGGAAAGCCAAACTCTCATGCATCATTGGAAAGAATGGCAGAAATGTGGTCATGTATCCAAAAGTTTAAAGGAATGCATAATTCTTCCACTTAGCTATCCCATTTCTGGGAATTTATGCAAGGAGATACCAGAAAATGAGAGAAAACAACTTTTTTTTTCATAAAGATGTTTCTTTCCATGTTATTTTCAAAGAAAAATTGAAATTATTGATATGTCCAACTATAGAGGAGTTGGAGTTAGGGTATAGCAACAGTCGCCATTTTAATAATTTCTTCTCCCTAGCTTTTAGGCTTTAAAAATTTCATACGCTATATTACATCTGTAATGCTACTGATATTTTATGATGCTGCATTTTTAAATTTCTGAATAATGGTTTCTTTTACCTTTTGTCTCTACAGGAAAGCCTTGGTCCTAGTTGATAGTGAAAAAAATTTTTTAAAGCAATCCAGGATAACAATGGGATTAGGACTATGGATATGGTCACCAAAGGCAAGGGAAGGGAGACTTTTTTGAGAAAATAGACCAGAATCCTTTGAAAACTGAGGTATCGCAAAGACTGCTGAGCTCTTAACCAGAACTGACAAGTGCTAGTTCTAATGTCAGAAGCGAGAGGTTCTTGTATTTATCACACACTACCAAGAAGTAGTAGCGAATTAGAGCAGTGTTGAATTTAGAGCGTTTCAAAAGAAAAACAAAATCCTTAGGTATAATAAGCTGAGTGAACAAATGGGTGCTATAGACACAGGAACATGGGTAGATTTGTGAACCCCTTAAGAATGCTTGAGACTGCTAAGCAAGTTAGAGACAGACATTCCAAGGAGGGGAAATCATCATATTCAAAGGCACCGAGGAGTGAAAAAGCATGGTGTTTGTTTTGGCCAGAACATAAAAGGAAAATGGAAAATGAGGGAGGGTAAGGAGCCAATCATGGAAGGTCTTTTGTGCCACGTTGAGCTAAAGAGCCACCAGTGATTTTTCAGTCACAAGACCGACAAGCTCAGATGGGCTACTTAGAAATCTATCAGTGAGGAGTGCCTGGGTGGCTGAATTTAGCGTCTGACTCTTGATTTTCAATCAGGTCATGATCTCATGGCTCCTGGAACTGAGCCCTACATTGTGATCTGCACTGACAACTGGGAGGCTGCGTGGGATTCTCTCTCTCTCTTCCCCTCCCCCACTTGTGCTCGTTCATACTCTCTCTGTCTCTCTCTCTCTCAAAATAAATTAAAAAAAACATTTAAAAAGAAAGAAATCTATCATCAGGGAGGACAAAGGTAAAACTGGAAGCACAGAAACCAGATAAAGGTTGTTTGGATAGTCCTTGAAAGGCATGGTAAGGGTTATTGTAGGTTGGATCCATTTTCAGGGCTTGAATATACATAAAGATAGATTCAGAACAAGATTTAGTGTGTAAAATCTAGTGGGAATAAAAGCAAGAAGAAACACACACTTGTGTTTCTACCCAAAAAGGACCAAGAATTGAAGAGCAATGGCCATGGCAGTAAGAAATTTGTTAGAATTTGAAAACATGAAACCCTCCTTTATTTGTCTACTGTGGTGCTTAAAACATTTGTCCCTAAATTCTTTGATCCTTCTTCAGAAAGATGGAGTATTAATTCCCCTCCCCACGAATTTGGCCTGTCTTGCAAACTCTGACAAATAAAATGCAGCAGAGACATCGGAGATTAAAACATAAAAGGCAACACAGCTTCTACCTCACTCTCTCCCTTGGGATGCGCTCTCTTGAAATCCAGCCACCAAACTGCAAGGAAGGCTGGGCTATGTGGATAGACCACTGTTCCAGTCATGCAGTTTAGCCATAGCTCAGCTGAGGTCCCGTCAGACAGCAAGCCTTAACCTTAAAACTTCTGAGTAAATAAACCTGGGACTCGACTCTAACCTCATCTACTACAAATGTATGAAAAACCCCAAACCAGAACTGCCTGGCTGAACTCTCAGCCCCCAGAACCATGAAATCTAAGATAAAATATAAAATGATTTAAGCCACAAATTTTGGGGGGTTATCTGTCATGTAGCAGAAGAGAACCAGGAAATATCCCTTATATGTTTCTTTAAAAAAATTAAGGGCCTCTGGACCCGTCTTCAGGGACAGGACAGAATGTAGGGAATTGGGCAGTCATGAACCTCTCCTTATTAAGAAAAAATCTCTAAGGTGCAGGATGTCAGTAGGAGCTTCCAAAAGATCTTAACTCTAGAAAACCTAAGACCTTAGTAATAGAAAGACAAAGATCTTGCTTACCAATTTTCAAGTAATGCAAAGGAAGTAAGAATCTAACTCCTTAGCGATTAACTTATAATTCAATAGCAACTTGATCTTGGTTCAACAGGACAGATAATATGGTAGAAAATGTTCCTTGTACAGACTACTTAAAAGTGAAGGCAAATAAAATATATACATATAGGATTAGTTACATTATATTCTAATAGAGGATACCTAGGTAGGTTGCTAGCTACATGTACTCAGGGGATAGGTGGCTGAGCCGGCAAAAAAGTAAACTAAGCCTTCAGGGGCCAAAAAGAAGCAAAAGTACAAATCCAGAAAGAATAAAATGCTAATGCCAGCAGCTGCCCTGAGGTTATGTGCAGTCTTGGCTGACTAGAGGTGTGGGTTTTACAGCAACAAAGATTGGACCCAAGTAGAGAGCAGAGTTGGATGGAAGATTCCTTAAAAAGGCCTAGTCCTTCAGGAGCTGTACTCACTGCCGAAAGGGGTGAAAGTCCAGCTTACAGAGAATTATGATGAGGTCATGTGCCCTTCTTAGTCTTTCCTTTGGCGCTGGGAGTGGCAGGGTCTCCTCTGAGAACGTGGAAGCGTAAGCTAGTACTCAGGCAAATCTAGATCTTGGAATCACACAACTACTAAGAACTGCAGGGTCTCCAGGGTCTTTCGTCCTTGGAGCAGCTCTACCTTCTTCACACAGCACTCTCACTACCGAGCTGGGGCTGGCTCCCCCCAGCCCCTACCCCGCCAGGCGGCGCGTGTACAGGGCAGCAGGCCCCAGTCTGGAGAAAGTCCTGCAACCCTGGATCCTGTTAGAAATTGGTTCTTTCTCCATTTTTTCTGTTCGCTGGTCCATAGTCCTGGGAGGTTTTTCTCTTGTCCAAATACGGCCCTATACTTCCACAGCCTCTCTCTTCCTTGGGTCTCTCCACAGAAGGGGACACCTCCCCTCTGTGCCTCTACCACCCATTTTATCTCTCCCAGTTTGCCATCATGCACCTATGGCCCACTGAGTTGTCCCTGCGGGCCCCTGGAGATCTATCTGTCACTCGGTACCCAGATTCCTAGAATTCCAAGTCTTCTGGCCTCAATACTGCAGTGTTTGAGGGACCAGGGAATTTCAGGTTCCCCTACTTCTCTGCCGTGTTGACTCTTCCCTCTGAATGAAATTTTTTAAATGCAGACTTAAAATACAACTTTGTCATTTAAAGTCACATAGAACAAAAACAACGTAAATGGTTTTCGACCAATATTCTTGAGTTTTAAACTAACTTTTTCAAAATTTGTTTGCTTTCTTTATACATACATATATACAATATATATTACGTATATATACAGCCATCAGAATCCCATAGGAAACTTTCTTCTAAATGTTTAATTATGAGAGAGAGAGAGAGAGAGAGAGAGAGAGAGAGAGAGAGAGAGAGAGAGACACGAGCGAGCACAAGTGGAGGAGGTCCCAAATGTAGAGAGCCGGAGCCTGACGTGGAGCTTGAATTCATGAGCTCTAAGATCATGATGTGAGCCAAAGTCAGACGCCTAAACCAACTGAGCCACCCAGGCACCCTGGAAACTTTCTGACGATAAACTTTGAAGTGTGACAACCACAAAAACAAGACAATTTCTCTTCGAAAAGAACAGTCTTACCTGGAGAACTAAACATTACTTTGAAAAGGTTCTGGTAGACAGACTCGGATGCCTTTATATAAAGCAGAAAGCATTCTGTATGTATAACTCATTTTATCTGCCTTTCACACAAACTCCTATTTTGCTTTGTTTTTCTGGCAACTCTATCTCCTCCTTTTCCTTTTTGAAAATTGCCCCTTATAAGAGAGTAGGTTGACGTTATCACGCTGGGTGGGACCCGTGCTTGTCTGAATATTAGAATCACCTGGAGAGGTTTTGCAACGTCAGTGATCAAGCCAGAGTTCAGACCAATTAAGTTAGAATCTGCAGATGTGGGAACCAGACATGAGTATTTATTTTTAAAGTTCTCCAAGTGATTCCAGTTGGACCATGTTGTTCGGACCATGTTGAGGCCTACTCCATTAGCAAACACCAGTAGTTCCCAAACTTCAGCCTGCATCAGAATCACCTAGAAGCTTTTAAAAACAGATTGCTGGGCTCCACCTGCAGAAGTTTCTGATTCAGAAGGTCTGGAGTAGGGCTGATAATTTGTATTTCTAACAAGTTTCCATGGTTCTTGCAGTGTGATTATCAGCATCCCATGGAAACTTGTTAGAAATACAAATTTGAGAACCAAATGGGTAAAAGTACACATATTTGGTTCTCAAATAGGGAGGCTTTAGGATAAAAACTGAGCTGCTTGGTGATGTTTCTGTTGTGAGGTGGATTCCTACACATACATCAAGGCAATTAATAAAAAATGGTTCCTTTCCTCTAGTTTCCACTCCCTACTTTTAAATAGGGTAAAATACTTCTTTACTCCAGGCAGTCTCAGCCTAGCTCACTTACAACTTTTTATTATTATTATAGCCAAAGGAGATCCAGAAAGCTTTCCGAAGTTCCAACCACCCTGATAGAAACAGGTGAGATTAAAAAAAAAAAAAAAAAAAACGTCAAATCTACAACCCATATCACCACCTCTTTAGGGTGAAGAATAAAAACATATGTATGCATATACATACATATACTCACTTTTTTATAATATTTATAACAAAAATCAT
Source organism: Proteles cristata cristata (assembly GCA_017311185.1). Lineage (NCBI taxonomy): Eukaryota > Metazoa > Chordata > Mammalia > Carnivora > Hyaenidae > Proteles > Proteles cristata. The sequence goes on from JAESUZ010003745.1 coordinate 5,117, forward strand.
GAAACTTAAGTTTTTTAAGAGTTAATCTTGCCATTGTCACTCAAGCCAGGACTCTGGAGTTGGAGCTGGACAAGTCCACAATATTCCCAGGAAAATCTCATTCTCTGACTGTCTCCCAGAGTATTCGGGAACTCTGTCTAAAGGAAAACTCAAGGTGCATCTGCTTTTCCCATCTGTTTCAAGGCTATATAGTCTTTTAGTGTTTTGGAGGTTTCATTATTGAAGAACAGTGGGAACAAAAAAATTAAGTTACTCCTGCTAAATTTATACATTCAATTTCAGCAACCTGGTCACATCCTTAAATCTATCTTCTTAAGCATTTCTGGCCTCAAGTTTTAGATTCATGCAATTTCCCCCGTTTTGACAATCTGCAGGCTGTTTCAATATCAAACCCAATGATTAGAGTGCCAAGACCATTATTTTCTTTAAATTCAAAGGGAAGACTTCCATTTTTTTCTTCTTTAAATTTAGCATTTGCTGCCACATTCTCAGTGTCTTCATTGCCTTTCACAGTCTTCTTTCAAGTTGGGAGTGAGAAGCTAATGAAATTCAGGAAGAACAACATAAATGCAATCTCATCCCTGAGGAAAAATGCAGTCCTTCATTTTGTGTAAGATTGAAAACCTCAACTGAGGTTCCTTGAAAATGTGCTTCCAGATCATCTTCAACATCACCCTCATTATATGGTAGATAAAATAAGAAAATACGTGTGAATAACCTGAAAGAGCTCAAAAACTGTACAAATATAAGGGCTGGTTATTATTTTACCTAGACACAGGCTGCTGCTCTGGCATGGCATTCTCCTCCACAGTGATCCGAGGGTCGGTAAGTCTTCTCACAACTGGTCCAAGAGTAGCAATTAGTAATTGACCTGGCCCTTCCTCTGATACTGCATAGAATTGAGGGGAGCCATTTGGAGACTTAAAACTAAGTACTGTTGCATGATCTTTAGGCTGTCAAACCAGAACTGATGGTATATTGATCTCATATCCACCTGGGCTGAGCAAGGGGAGTTCTTTAACTTAAGGCCTGATCCTAGCTGGACTCACATTATAATAAAATTCCAAGGCAAGGGGGATCTAATTCAATGCCCTTAATTTACACATGGGCCAAAGAAATCTAGAAGTGTAAATTAACTTTCCTGGTGTTTCACAATGATGCAGGACATAGCAGGAACTCTGTAACAGTCCTGATATAGTTTCGTATGCAGAATCACACTGTCTTTAGCTAAAACATACTGATCATAGGCCCAATGATCAGTAGATAGATTCTTGGAACACAATATTTATGTATGTACATAGAAAGCTGGTCTACACGTTGAAGACTTTGCTGACATATCTTTTGAAAAACAATCTACAAAGTATTTCCAACTGTAGTAAAGTAGTCCTCATACCCATTAATAATTCACAACTCAGCTCAGCAAATGGAGTAGAGAATAAACCTGATCATTAGTGGAAACTAGTACCATCAGCACTAATAAAGGTAATTAACACTAAAGTCTAAGTTTTTCGCTTATCGAGTAATTTATAAGGGATAAGCTTATGAGGAAATTAACCAGCCATCCCATAACTCTGTACTTCCGTTCCATTGTTTTAAACATCTTAATTGCCAGAAAAACTTAACCACGCACAATGAAAAAAAAGAGGTTAGGAACTCAGGGAGTATGGTTCATGATTTTCCACAGCTTACTTTTTTCATTATAAAACATTTTCCATTTTTAATTAAATGAATAAAATAGCTGTGTTGCCTGTGAGATTATATACAATTGCCAAATAAAGCTGCAGACATTGCTCTCTTTAATGTGCTTAGAAAAGACTATGCTGTCTTTTAAATAGACACATTCTCTTCACTTATCTTGTTTTGAGTTTGTACAGGCTTATAAAATCACAACACATGTTTCCTATGGGTACTGGGTACCAAATAAATTATACATCAGTTTCCCATTGGTTTTCTTTCTGAGCACTCATCAAATCCTTTTGAGCTCAAAATTGGTAAGACAATATCAACTCTGTTTTCTATCTTCTCTATACTCCTAGAATCAAGGCCAATCCAATGACAGTAACCTGGGCATTCAAAATTAAAAAAAAAAAAATTAAGGAAGAAACTGACTACCTGCCCATTTCCCATTGCATCAAATCTTCAACACTGATACACCAACACACCAACAAGCATTTACTTTGTAATTAGCACTGTGAAGGCTAGAGAAGGATGACACATGGTCTCTAAATTCAGGAGACTACCACTGAAAGTAACCAAGTTAAACGCGAGAGAAATATATTAAAAGGAACAGTGGAGTTCCTCTCTGGACTAAGGAAAGCATTTCCAGGATGTAGGGAACTAGTTAGAAACAAGATGACCACCCAAGTTTCCTGAAGTCCTATGAATGAGACTTTATCCAGCTAAAAGTTGTGAGAATTTGAAATATCAGACAAAAAACACCAAATTTCCACAGTGATACATGAGCTAGAAGAGATGACTTTGAAACAGGCTCTGCTATGCCCATGCATCATTAAAACCTTCTGGTATAATGGTCACATTTGGATAGAAAGAAGGAAGTGAGAAGGAGCCAAAAGTGAAGTCAAAAATCACCCTCCAGGATGTCTACTGATGATGATGCAAAGAAAGGAGTCTCAGGAACGACTCGTTGGTGCGAGCTTTACTGCAAGAGTGGTTTCCCAGTGACAGTGAAAGCACAGTGGCCAGGCCACCTCAAGGTCCTGGATCTTGGAGTAGCTATAACGAACAGCACCTGCACAGCTATAGTTTCAAGGAGGAGAAAGGTTGACTGTGTAACTAGATTGAAGGAGAAATAGGGGTTGCGTCTTGGTGAGTGAGAAGCAGAGTTTCTGGAAATGCAACTATGAGGCTACCAAATGGCCCCTCCTCTGTTCTTATTAACTACCCAAGACTAGAAATGTGTTCCCCAGTTTACAAAGAGGTGAGGTTATTCCACAAACACAAGATAAGAATTGAAAACTTGTCTCAAATGTCTTTATTATTCTAGAGGCCTCAGGAAGTGTTTACTATGTAGACACTATCTCCAAAATTGTTCACATCTTAGCCCAAGGAACACATACCCTTATTACTTTTCCACTTCACTGTTTGGGTGACTCCCCTCCCCAAATCTAAAGAGCCATCATCATTGTCATTTATTACTAAAAAGGTGGTGATGATGTGAGAGCCTAGAAATTATCATTGTTGGTCTGACCCAGGTTTTGTGGGCATGGCTATGGCCTGTCCCTCTCACTTGTGAAATTACTTGTCACTTCTCAGTGCAATGTGTAAATTGTGGCAGCTGCAATTGGAGCAAAGAATCTCTTGCTGATCATGAAAATTGTTTGCTCTGAAGCGTGTTCTGCAAGGCAGCTCTTTTCTAAAAGTGGCCCATTATTTCTTGAATTTTAACCATTTTGTTCGAACTTGTCAAAGGAGTAATAGGCCAAAGAGTGGGTGTGTACCGAACTGATGACAGCCTGGCCCCCTTCCCGTGTCCTTCTGTGCCCTCTCTAGCTCATGAACTGAGCTAACAGCCCAGATGGAAGCTTCTCCTAGGTTCTGACACATACCCAGGTTTGAGATCTACTGGCCTAGACATAATAGCTAAGCTTCTGTGCTGCCACTAGGGTTTCCTTGACCACCAACCATACCTGAGATGTTACATGTTTCCCACCAAGCCCAACCCAGGACAGTACATAAGCACATCTGTGACCCGATGCACGGCTTCCCCACCGTCACTCTTATTCTCCTAGCGATCCAGTCTGCTTCCGCTTCCTGCCTCAGGTGACACTCTAACATCTGCCCATCTAAAGCAGAAGACCCAGGCCAGGGAAAATACAGGATCTGCACCTGAGAGTGAATGCCTTCTTAAATGGTGCACCCAGGGCACCTCCCTTGCATTACCCTAGCCCTAGCCCTGAGAAAACCCATCCTGATCTACAGCCCATTTGGCAGGACTTGGACATCCTGTGTATTGTTAGTGGTTACAGTATAACAAACCACCCCCCAAATTCAGTGCCTTAAAATAACAACCGTTCGTTTATGCTTGTGGAGATTGGCATCTTTGGCTGGGCTCAGATGGACAATTCTTCTGGTCTCAGCTGGGCTCCCTCTGGAACCTTGCTCAACTGTAGGAAGGCTAGGTGGCTCTACTTATGGGAGAGTGGCTGGTTATTACTAGACTGCCTGTGAACGCCTCCACTAGGTCTCTCATCCTCCAACTAAGGCTCTCATGGGAGGGAGGTAAGGCTCCTAGACAGACACAACAGAAGTGTACAAAACATTTTGATGCCTAGGCTCAGAGATGACACACAGTCATTTCTGCTCATTCTACTGCCCAAACAGAATTATGAGGACAACACAGATTAAAGTGTGAAAAACTGGGTCCACCTCTTGAAGGAAAGAGCTGCAGAGTCATGCTGCAAAAGGCCCAGATACAAACATTACAGATATTTTCATCATCGCTGTACCACACCTTGCCTAGCTTTACCCTGACCAGGTCTCTTTCCCAGTTCTCAGACTCTCAGCCCACTGAGTAATTGTTCCACTGCACGTAGATGGATATCTAATCAATTGACTAACAGCCAACCATTTGCCAAGTTTTCAACCGCCATGTGGATTCTCAACTACCGTTGAATTCATTGACAACAAAATGTTTAGAAGCTGGACTGGGATTATAACATTCCTTTGTTCTTGGACTGCTATAACCTCTGCAAGAGGCCAGCCTTCACATCAATTTCAGTTCTACCCTCCCCGCCACAACCCTGTCCTTGCTTTCTCTTTTTCATGGAACCTCTCCTTCCCTTGAAGGACCCCGGTACCAAGCAACCCACAAAGCCTTACACTCCAGTCTGCCTGAATGACAACAGCTGTGAAGATTTCTTATTATCAAAACCAGTGGTTCTCAGAAAATAGTCTCTTCAATGAATGATGCTGGGACAACTGGGAATCTACATGCAGAAGAATGAAGTCGGACTCCTATGTCATATCGTATTTAAAAAAAAAAAAACTCAAAATGGACTGAAGGCCTAAATATAAGAGCTAAAACTATACAATTCTTAGAAGAAAACTTAGGGTTAAATCTTTGTGACCTTGTTCGTGGGATCCAAGCCTGGGCCTCAAGATGACTTGTATGTTTCTGCTTTCTCTTTTATCTTTTTGCCATCATAATGAGATGAACAAACCTAGTTTGACCCACTGATCCCAGAGGAAGAAGAGAGACACATAGAGCAAAACCAAATTGCCCAATTAGACCCAGCCTAGGTTAGCCAGTCTGTAGTCAACCCCCACAATTGTGAACCAAATACCCACTTTTCCTTTGCTGAGATATTATGGTCAGTTATTATGCAGCATCATTGTGGCCACAGTTAACTGATACACCACCTTAGACCTATCTCACCAGAGTTAATTGTTGCATGGTCAACAGTACCTTCAGATATGCCAGGCTGGGGACAGCACTTGCAGGTAGTTTCTTCAAGCTAAGTGTCCTGCTGATTTTTGGGTAAAGCCATATGTGAGCTCCATTCTAGAATCCATGGATGCCCAAGAAGGAAGACAAACATTCCTCCTTGCCAGATGATTAAGTACACGACGCTGCTAACTGCATCATATTCAAAACCTCATGACTCCTAACACGTTCCACAGAAGCAGCAGCTGTCATCTTGACAGGATTTCTTTGTTTTCTCAATAGATGCTACAAGAGCTGTCCATGCTCTCTAGAGCAGGCAATTTATCAAGAGATCAAGATTATTCACTGTGTTTCATTAATACATTTTATGCAGTCATACTGATTTCAAACAAAGGTGTCTTCTGTCTAATTGTTTTTGCCTCTGATCTGACAGGAGCATTATTTTAGAACAATTGTATCAATCCAAAAGTTATCCTGAGTAGAAAATGTAAAGAGACTACATAAAGTGCTTCTACCTATAATGAAGTGTCAAAAACTTCCTAAATCTGACAGCTTTACCTCGAAATCCAAAATAACATTTTACCATTTCCCCCTCTGTAGTATCATTTTTTTCTTTTTAAGCAGGAAGACATTTGATGCCACAGAGTTCTCAGAAGAATTTAGTGAAACCAGCTGCACATCATCAGCCCAATCTTTTTAAGCAGGCAAGTGGCATGGTCAGATGTTACCAGTATGACCATCTCTGAACTGCCTTCATCCTTCCATTTCTACCAACAAAAGCCCCTCCCTCTTTGTGAAAGCACTTTCACTTTGTGAAACCTTCCCTCTGAACCACTGAGTGCCACAAACAGAGGTACAGGCTGTTAGAAAGTCTCAAAGACAAGTTTGACTCACAAACATTATTGCAACCAATAGAATGAACATCCCAGACTTTCTTCTACTGGGGGCCTGGCCTCCAGCTGCTACACTCTGAAAGCCATTGCTGCGAATAGGTGGGGCCACATCTCCCATGGGCTGCTCCCAACCAATGACTGAGCCTGGCAGGTTCGGTGAGGTAGGCCGACTCCCAGGAGACAGGGAATACTTTAGATGGCCAATTTGGGCTCGAGGACACTCTGACATCCTTGCCAAACATTTATTTGACTGCACCTCAGTCTAGGACATGTCTGCCCAACCTCTGCTTCACTTCGGGTCACATGCACTATGGTCTGATGGCTCTCCTAGCCCTGCTCTGCTCCTTCCCCATTTTCTTTCACAGGCATGTGTCTTCATAAAAGCCTTGCACATTTAATCCTGTCTTAACATCTTCTTCTTATAGGACTGAGAACCAACATATACATATGCCTGTCCTTTCAGGCCAACTGCTCAGAGGAGAATGGTGTCTCTGCTCTGAAGAAAAACTACTCTCAAGCAAACCCAGTGAATTTTCTGGCTTGCCTGAATTTATTATAATTGTTCCTTATAATTGACTATAACAATAAAAAAAAACCTGGCTCCTGGTCATTATTATAATAATAATTGATTATTATTATAATCAATATAATAATATTATTATTATTATATCAATAATCAATCTTGTATCTACAAGATACATATGTAGAGTCATCTCATTTACTTACCATGTTGAAACGAAACCTAAGACTCACTAAATATGATTAAATAACTTCTTTACTTCAATGTCTCTTTGGTGCAGACTATTTCCCGGAAGATGGGGTCCTTCAGCTGGTAGGAATGAGTGGGCGAGGGACAGTTCAAGGGCTGGCAAATACCCGACAGGTTGGTAATGCTCAGCCATGCCACAAACCAAGTTCAAAACTTTATACTCTCCTCACTTCCAGACCACAAAGTCCAAATTCTGACATGAGAGCCAATGTCCCTCATAACTGGTACCAATTTACCTTCCTAGTCCCTCCCTCATCTCGTGTCCCTTTCCAGTGCCATCCCAAATAATTAAAATGACATTTGAGGAATAAGACCTCCTCCTCTGCTTGATCAAAGTAGTGAGAAGATGTATGTGGGGGGTGGGGGCACAAAGGACAGCACTGATTAGCTGGAAAGAATAAGGAAAACAGAGTTAGGATCTGAATATGGCCCAACATGTATATGCATTCTCACTCTGCCTTTTTCATTAAGGCAGCTGATCATTTCAACAGGTTTTTTTTTTCCTGACAAAAATAAAAGTTTTCCCTAGTTATTGGTCTCCGTGTTGACAAGTACCTGTTCTGCAAATGATCTTCACTTAGCAACACACAGCACAGCATTTTTATCACAGTCAAAAGGAGAGTGACTAAAATATGCTAATGTGGATTTACCTAAGCAAATTCAGGAACCCTAAGTGAAAACTCTTGGTGGGGCCACATCTTGAACCCTTCCCCAGCCCTGAAACCTTATCTGGGATGACATGTGCAAGCATGTCAGGATTTGGTCCAAGTAAGACTCTTACTGCTCTATTGAAATGACATAGTCCATGTCTCCCCATTTTCTGATGTCATCACTATTTCTACTCTGAATTTTCAAAGCCATGTTCTTTTTTTAAAAATTTTTAAATGTTTATTTATTTTTGAGAGAGAGAGAAACAGAACATAAGTAGGGGAGACGCAGAGAGAGAAGGAGACACAGAATCTGAAGCAGGTTCCAGGTTCTGAGCTGTCAATGTAGAGCCCGACATGGGGCTCAAACCCAGGAACCATGAGATCATGACCTGAGCAGAAATATGATGCTGAACTGACCGAGCCACACAGGTGCCCCTCAAAGCCATATTCTATTCTGTGCCCCAGTGATAGACTCTTCCTGGTTCTTGTCCAATTGGTCCAGACTCCTCCCTGGCTCTTGGTCAGTACTGTATTTGCTACTTGATCTGTGATTGTTCGCCCCTAGTATCTAGCACACAGGGCACTGTGGCACCATTCCAGGCAAAGGGCCACAGATCAGAGTGTGAAATAGACACAAACTAGGCAGGACTGGAAGGAGATTGGAACAAAGGATGTGGTGTTGTTCCTGGGTCACTTTTCAGCACCATCTCATTACTCCCATAGAACCTTATTTAGCAAACCAAGAGTATCTGCTGCATCTCTAAGTCTTAAACTCCAGCCAGGTCATTTGTGAATAAAGCCTCAACAGAGAGTGTGGGCCTAGAAAGATCAGAGAATAAAAACAGGTTTTAGAGGAGTGTTTCTTCACCAGGACTTTTACTCAAGAACTGTATTTCCCCAGAAGGCAATCCATTGAAAAACAGTTCCATAAATCATTAAGAGATGCTGTACAAAAGAAACTTTATTTCCATAATCAAATAAGTCTGGAAAACTGTGGCTGAAACAAGGTTAATACTTTTCTTCACTACAGGACTTCTCAGAGCTTTTATTGCACTTATAGGAATTATTATCAGCAAGTGCAATTATTTATTGCACTTATAGGAATTAAAATACAGCATAAAGCAGTTCTCAAACATATTTGGCCATGGAAGCCATGTTTTGTTTTGTTTTGGTTTTGTTTTGTTTTGTTTTTTCAATACAGACCTCCTGATGTCTTGTATAGCCTAGTTTGCAGAGGACTGTGATTTGGGAAACACTAACAAAAAATAATATCTCTCAGTCACAGATTACACAGGGGAGTCAAAATGCTGAAAGTTCCTTTCTGAAAAGCCATGATTCTCCCCTACCCAAAGTGACCAACACATTCCTTACCCCACATGGGGAACTGGTATTATCTGGGTTTCCATGCTTTTGGCAATTCAGTTTGGCTACAGTGACCTTGAGAAAGTTACAAACCGATCTCAGGCACGGTTCCTTCACTTATGACAACTGGCCATAAAGATATATCTTCCCACTCTAGTTCCCAAAGCTATAAGAATTAATGGAGCCTTTCGTAAGGAGCTATGTGAATTCCTTGGAGAAAGTCTCTATGTAAATATAAGGTCTTGTCATCTTAAATGCTGTGGATTTATGCCCTGGACTACTCAGTGACAGCCATGCAGAGAGAGTGCTCCATTATTTTTCAAAGCCACAGTAGTCTGACCAACACATTAACCTTTCAGCCATCGTCGTTTATAAATACTACCCTCCCAAACACATGAAATTCATATTTATTCCTCTGTGAACTGGTAAGACGTGGCAACCAAAACTCTTTAGTATTTCAGTGTTAGTATCTAGGGATAGAGAAGGAAAGAACTTGCAATGTGGGATGCATGCATAACATTTACTTTCACAATAGAGGGAAGGGCCAACAAAGGATGAATTGAGCTCTTCATTATTTATGTAAAGTGACCTTTGAGATCTAATGCTTAAGTGTTTAATCACATGAAAGGAAAATTGAAGCAAGATTTCAAATTAACTTGGCATAAAGATATATTAAGTACATCAATGAGTAAAAAAAGCTTTGGTGATGTGCAAGTGTAGTATCTGAAACACTGGTTCAAATTGACTCAGAATTTATACTGCAGACCAGTTTTTTTTTTTAATAGCAGCAATAAAGATAGAAAATACATGATGTTGATTGACTAATGTAAATTTGCCCAATGTCATGTTGGTTGTAGGTGATCATGAGCTAAATAGATATGGAATGTCTGGCTCAGAGAAAACAGCTGGTTACATTTACGTTATAATTTTTCAGGGACTCTTGTGCCTTGTACCTAATTTATTCTTGTGTCTTACCTGTCCCAGGGAATTCTTTGTTAGCACTGAGTTCCTTTTCTATTTAAATGTATCCTTCCCATCTTGAGATCTGCCATCTCTATTACCACAATCTTTCCTCTCTGCCCAAAAGGCTTTTTATCTCCTAACCTATAATTTTCCTTTTGCTCCCTCTCTGTCTCAGAAGAGTTTCTCAATCCTTTGGAGATAAAATGACAAGTGAGACTTTTTTTTTCTTTTTTAAAGCTCTCACTGTCCCTTCAGTTTTTTTTTTAGAAACACCCACCCAGTTGACACTCCAGAGCAGCTCTGGGACTCTGCCATGTCACTTCTATAGGTACCCAAAGTATTGATCTTAATCTAAAATCCCAAATTGCCTCTTCAGAAGGAATGACCAGCCGTTTAAAGCATTCATTCTATTGGTCTTGATTCTCTGAAATTCCCCCATTAAATAGTTGCATAGCCTGCAATAACTGTGATATGATGCAGGTGGACATGAATGGTGCTTAGGAAAATTTTAAGTTTAATAAATTTTCTGCTGGCATTCACTAACCAAAATTAGCTATTTTATATGGCAAAAAAAAAAATCCTCTTGTGTTGTCACTTAATTCAATAGCTGATGTAGAAACACCCCATCTATTGCTCTAGGAAATTAAGCCTAGTCTTTTAATTGTTTGAATTTCAATTCCTTATGGCAAGTAGATATAGGCCTTCTCCAAAACTGGGATGGGACAAGAGGTTCTACAAGATCTACAAAAGCCACTGGCATTCCCAAAGTTCATGGAAAGAAAAAAAATCTGTTTTAATGTAATCATCAGTGTTTTGGATTTCCTGTCAGATTTTGTGTGCAATTCATTCATTGACTCATTCATTCAATAAATATCTACTGAACATCTAGGAGATACTGCTGTTGGCACCATGTTGACCATGGCTTGGTCAACAGTCAAACCATACAGAATGAATCAGGGATCATAAGGTCCTAAATGTTGTCTCCAAATAGTGCCCTAAACAGTTTTACTTATTAGGATATATATAGCCATATAAGTAGGCTAAATATATATGCACACACACACACATGCACACACACACACACACACACACACACACACACACACTCAGGCACGTACACATTTTAATTTGAATTACCTTAAAGCAAGGTATGCACTTCTTCGTTTAGCCAAAGACCCTATACTTTCTACTGTATTATATCCACCAAGATTAGGCTATTTATGTAATCTCTCTTCCCCATAAGCATTCAAATACACAACGTGTAGTTCGTTACCAATGGCAAAGTAGTGTGATACCAGGAGAACAGATGTAGAGGCAGAACTCTTTGGGAATATCCAGAAGGAAGCTAGTCACTTGGCACAAAAAGAAAAATCAAAGGAGACCACTGAAAGAAAGTGATGTGTTTATCCCCACTATCAATCTATACATCAAGTTTCTGTGCAGTGAAGCTCTATTTATTCCAAAATAATATAAATATATGGTTGTGACCTTAATTTCCCAGTTAAATTTACGCTATCTCTTTCAACTTTCACATCAAAGTTCTATTACTGACTCCCGCTTGTGATATATGGAGTTGAAAGGACTATTGCTCCCATACTCATAATGAAAAAACAACCAACTTCAAAGCTATGACTTTTTTCTGACCCTGTCAGAGAGGTGAAGTCACAGAACAAGCAAATGTCAGCAGTAAAAATGCAGGACAACCAGAGCTCTCATATGTGGCTGCTGGCAGTGCAGAATGAGACAGCCACTTTGGGAGATAGCTTGACAGTTTCTGATAAAATTACACACATACCTACCAAATGTAACAGCAGTCACACTCCTACATATCTACCTGAGAAAAATGACAACTTGTGTTCACACAAAAACAAGTACCAGGATGTTTATAGCAGCTTTATGCACAGTCACCAAAACTTGAAACAACTCGGATGTCCTTCAGTTGGTGAATGGATAAATGAACCGTGGTATGTTTATACACTGGAATACTAACACAATAAAAAGGGATAAACTATTGATCCAAACAGCAACATGAACTAATCTTAAATGCATTTTGCTAAATGAAAGAAGCCAGAGCCCACAGGCTACAGATTGCATGATTCCACTTATATGATATTCTGGAAAAGACAAAAGTATAGAAATGGAAAATAGAGCCATGGTTTCCAGGATTTGAGGTGTGGAGGACAGGTCACTATAAAGGGGACAGTCGAAAGGGATTTTTTGGAATGACAAGACTGTTTCTTAAGGGACTTTGGTGGTAGATATACAACTCTATGCATTTGTTAAGACCCATGGAACTGTATGCTACAAAAGGGTGCATTTTACTGTATGTAAATTAAAAAAAAAAAAAAGAAACTCATCTAGGATGGGACATGGGGATAAGAATGCAGACTGACAAACCAAACTGTCTTATGGATGAATCACATCACAGGTGGTAAGGGGAAAAAAAGAGCTGACCTAAATCACTTTGGAAAACAATGTTTTGACTGGATACAGCAACACCAAAGGCAAAAATAGCCGGATACAAATGCTATACTCTAATTGGTCAATTTGTTACTCACAGGGTTCTAAGTGAGCAATTCTGAAGCCATTTGTATTCTGGAGTGAAGTAAGTAAATATATTTTAGATAATGAGAGCCTATTCTCACTGTGAGAACAAGAAATTACAAATAAACAAGGATAAATTCTAGAATAAATCTTGTGGTTTTATTCGGACTGGAGTCAGAAATATCAATATGGACTCATGATTTTTAAAAAAATATTTATACACAGATAAATAGATCTAGAAATAAATATGGATGGGTATATATGTATGACACCCAGCAGCAATGGTTTCATCTAAGCACACAAATCTTGGTTCCTAAATACCATTCTCCAATAAAAGAAACCAGGATTCATTGAGGAACTAATTGAATCCAGGACTTTGGCAAGGAAAATACAAGATGAACCGGGAGCATGTTTTGGTGCCAGAAAGTAAAGAAGTGCTCAAAAAAATTACAAATAAAAAAAGAATGAGAGCATGTTGAAAGTATATAGGAGCCGACCTGAGAGAACTTTTAATGGCCAAAGTTGGACCACTTGAGCAACAAAATAAATAGGGATAGTATGACAACATAAACTTAAGAATAAATAAACATCCATGAGTCCATGCTGACATAAATAAATAACTGGATAAATAAAGGGGAGATAGTAATACAGGGGAGAAGGGACAACTCTCCTATTGAGAAGAATTCTAATTAAGCAAAATAGAAGGAATGAGGAAAATAGAAAATAACCATTAAAACACCACAGTAGTCACTGCTACAGGCAAGACTCACCAATGGATGCTAACATGTGTTTGCAAAAGTTTAAGTAGAAACAAGACATTTGCTTAGTCTCAAAGGATCTCTCCAAAATATTTAGTAATTACAAAGAGAAAAATAGTAAGTTCATAGGCAAGAATACCATAGACACCACTTGACAGATTAACCAAGTGTTCCAGATTAACATCACCAGTAATACATATGAACATCCTGTACCCTCTCATATGATGTACTGAAAAGGGCACATCACCTTTGTGTTACCCTTACCAAGAATGCATAACTTTAATGTAATCATGAGAAAACATCAGGCAAACCGAAATTGGGGGACCTTCTACAAAATGACGGACCAATACTCTTCAAAAGTGTCAAGGTCATGAAAGACAACTAAGCACTGTGAAATGTCACAGACTGGAGAAGACTGAGGAGACACAACTAAATGTGGTATCGAATCATGGGTTATATCTTGGAACAGAAAAAGGGTATTAGGGGAAAACTGGTGAAATCCAAATTATTTCTGTAGTTTAGTTAATAGTATTGTGCCAAGGTTAACTTCTCAGTTTTTATCCTTGTTCTACGGTTAGGTAAGATGTAACATGAGAGGAAACTGAGCAAAGGGAATTTGGGAACTCTGTGCTATTTTTGCAATTTGTAAGCCTAGAATTATTTCAAATAAAGACAACAATAGAAAAAATCACAGGTATGATTCTTAAGCTTCTGTGTCTGTCTTTTCCAACAACAGCCTCACTTGTTCTTCCAAAACCTTGCCGCTCCCCTGTCATGAGGTGCAGTCCTTCCTCCCTCCCCTAACTCTGGGCAGGACTGTTGACAACTTCAATGAATAGAATAGGCACTTCATGGGGCCCCTGGGTGGCTCAGTTGTTTAAGCATCCAGCTTCAGCTCAGGTCATGATCTCACGGTCCATGGGATCGAATTCCATGTCTGGAGCCTGCTTCAGATTCCGTGTCTGCCTCTCTCTCTGCCCCTTGCCTGCTCGCTTGCTCGCGTGGTCTCTCTCTCTCTCTCTCAAAAATAAATAAACATTAAAAATTAAAAAAAAAATAGGCACTTGACTTCTGAATCTAGGTCATAAAAGGTGATACAGCTTCTACCGGACTTTCTCTCTCTTAGAAACAAGCCACACTTTTGTGGCTGAAAGCCCCAGCTAATAGCTAACCCAACAGCCAGACCTGTGAGTACACCTCCAGATAGTTCTAGCCCACAGCCTTCAAGCCATCCCATCAGTCACTGGGTGGAGCAGGGATAGATAATCCACTGAACACTGCCCAAACTGCAGATGTGTGACCCTAACTGTCATTACTGTTTTAAGCTACTAAAGCTTGGGGTGATTCCCTACGCAGCAAAAGATAACTGGAACAGCTGGCCTAAACTGATACGAGTAATTCGAGTAATTGCTACTGGAAGATACTGGATTCTATCAATTCCATCCCTTAAAACAAAGCTTGACTTATAGTGGTAAAAAAAGGACTTATAAGTGATATGAATTCGGTAGGGTTTGTGTGTGTGTGTGTGTGTGTGTGTGTGTGTGTGTGTGTGTTTGCCATTTTGTTTCTCCAGTGATTTATTTTCCAACATAGTGTTCCTTTCTGAAGGAGATCAACATGACATAGTTATTAGGGTAGATCCCTTTTCTAAGTTTCTACTTTAATTCCAGTTAGTTAACACAGTGTGTTATATTAGTTTCAAGTGTACAATATTGTGATTTAACACTTCCATACATCACTATTGAGATATATCTTATGGGTATATTAGGCTTGTATTTTGCTAGGCCTCATTTTAAGCACATCCATATTAACTTCTACCTTTTCACTTTTAGAACTAAGTCGTCCTATTTGTCAGTGAATAAGGAGCAATGTGATCAGTTTCCCCATTTCCCCCTTCTGCGCCCTATACTTACCCTTTAAATTTAAACCTATAATCTCCTGGTTGATATAGATTCTTGACTTCTAAATAGAGCTGGAACCACACAAATAACTATTCATTACTTGCAGAGAGATGTTTTAAAAGTCTTTAATTGGATTTTTCTTAAATTTGTCAACATTTACACTAAATCTCATGCTGAAAGTAGAAAAGCAAGTTACATCAACTTATCAGTAGAATATGCTGATATCAAAGATATTAAATAACAGGTTAATAACCATCTCAGGAATATTTGAGAACCTCTTTTACTTATATAAGCTCCTAACTCTTTTTTAAAATATTTTTATTTATTTCTAGGAGAGAGAGAGAGACAGCGTGAGCAGGGGAGGGTCAGAGAGAGAGGGAGACACAGACTCTGAAACAGGCTCCAGGCTCGGAGCTGGCAGTCAGCACAGGGCCCGACGCGGGGCTCGAACCCACAAACCGTGAGATCATGACCTAAGCGAAAGTCGGACGCTTAACCGACTAAGCCACCCAGGCGCCCCAATAAGCTCCTAACTCTTAATGTTCACAATTAAGCTAAATTACTACCTTGATCTTAAAGAAACTACAAAATAAATTGTACCATCATTGAGATACTAACATAGAGAAATAAAATAGGGAATTATCAATGCTTATTTTTTTCCTGATACAATTAAGGAACAGACTAATATTCTAGAAATGTATATTTCAAAATTATTTTGTTCTAATCTATTAGATTAAAGTAAAGCATGTTTCAACATAACCTCTTTGAAGTCACTGTTACTGTCTGAGCTCATATCAATCTCTGCTTCTTTCTACTTTGAAAGCACGGGAAACAGCATCAAAAGACCACTAAGTTTTGAATGAGAAACATCTGAGTTTGAATCCTGGCTCTCTGTCAAGCTCCTTTTTATGTCAGTGGTTCTCAAATTTTTAACATGCATCAAAATCACCTGGAGTGCTTGTTCAACCACAAATTACCAGCCCAAAGGTTTCTGATGGACTAAGTGCGGGATTGGACCTGAAATTTGTATTTCTTGTAAGTTTCCAGATGATGCTGAGTGGTACACATTTAAGCAAATTACTCCTTGTT